>CAIGRE010243397.1:0-11735 GCA_903798275.1 Fraxinus angustifolia subsp. syriaca | reverse complement strand
AATGATATTTTCTTGGAATGTATGCTTATATATTTCTCTATGCATGTACAGAGAGAGAAGTGGATGAGTTTGGAGACTTTCTGTGTGTGTGTGTGTTGGCATATTGGGGTTTGGAGTTAACAGTGAGGATGGCTGCTGTAATTGGGCTTCAGACAAAATCATTTTTCATATTTTACTTTTGTTGTAATTTGTATTTCTGTAAACGTTAATGGAAGACAAAAGAGACAGTTTCCACTTGGCATTTTGTTGTCTATGAAATTACCATAATGCCACATCATGCTGATTTTGAATTTTCGGTTCTTGAATGGTCCATCGGGTTAGTTTTGGGAACATTGAATTATTTCATTTGGAAACATGATCTCCATTAAAAGGAAATTAATTTAGTTGATATCAACAAGACGATATTAATCACTTTGGATTAGTGTGTAGTAATTAAATTCATCCGCACATAGTTGAAAAATCTTTACACTTGAATGGAGATATGGATCGTGGGTCAGTGTCAGTCGAGAACAAAACATTTTTAATTGGATAAAAGATTGCACATTAAGGGTGTGTTTGATATATCTTATTAGACTTAATTGCATTTACCAAAAAGTAATATTCAAGAAATAATAATTTCTTTGCCCAGTAAAAAAATAAAAATTCTCTCCCCTGTCTTTACACACAACGTTTTGACTCTTCCACCATAAACTATACTTTATTGTAAGAGATTCTATTTTGTTGTTGGTTGGTTGGTTCCAAAAGGTCACAAATGAGATGTTGTGACAAAAAAGTATTTTATTTTCTTAAGAATGAGGTTTCTAGCCTTCACCTCATGTGAGCTGCTACGAGTTCTACAGGTGAAACGGTAATCAAATTTTGCACAATATTTTCTTTATTGATCATTAAACTTAAAAGAAAAAAAAAATTAATGGTCATCGAACTTTTCAAAATGTTATCGTACTGACAACTAAACAATAATTTTTTTCGGATGATCGTCGAGCTTATAACTTTAAAATGTTTTCAAATGATGACCGGGATAACGATTTGATAAATTCGATAATCATCCAAAAAAAAAAAATTTAATGGTTAATAGGATAACAATTTAATAAGTTCGCTGATCATTCGAAAAAACTCTTAAAATTTAATGGTCAATAAAAAATATCATGCAAAACCATGAGTTTTACTTATGAATGAAGCAATCTCTTTTAAAATGATTATATTATTATCATTTCCTCCTCTCCCTCCATTCAGTTTACAAATTCAAAAAAGGTAAGGATTTTAGTTTAATTCAGAGAATAATTTTCTCTCTCTGAATGTGGCTGAGCAAAAGCAATCTTTTGAATTTTCCAATCCACGGCCTCTATTTGACAATCACACATGAGCTTCATTTTTCTTATCCAAAGCCCAGAATGTTAGAGAAAAGTTCAAGCATTGAAGTAAAAATGTTGCATACAATTTTCCATAATGAATGGTGTTGGGTTTGAACTCTAAGCCCCTGTTTGGTACACATTAAAATTTTCATTATCATTATTCTATTCATTTTCAACTGCATATTTTTCAATAAAATAATTTTTTTCATCATATCAATAAATTTTCATTCTTTTTCAACCACACATTCTCCATCAATCTATTATTCCAGAATACATCCTTCCATCAATCTACCAAGTATTTTCTCAATCTCATCTAAGCCCCTGTTTGGTTCCCATTATTCTCCATTAAATCATAATTTATTTTCTCCATCTTCTTATCAACAACACGTTCTCTAATAAAATAATATTACATGTAAATCCAAAAATGTTTCCGTTTTTTTAACCACATTCTCAAAAAAAATTATTATTTTTCTCATTATAATGTGAAATAATGGGGCCAAAAGAGGCGCTAATAGTAATAGTTCAAATTGATAGGGACTAAACCGTTTTAATCTTCAACTCGAACTCTTCGTGTTAATTATCTCTTTTGTGTGCACATTTTCTTGATTCAGCCAGCACCATTAATGATGGTATTTTGATCCTTTATTTGTCACTTTTGCTGTTTTCACACTTTAATGATAACTTTGAAATGGAAATGTTTACCAACTTTTGTGGATTCTCATGAGAAATTATACTTTTTTGTTGCTTCACAAGCAAGATTATTCAAGAATTATTAAATTTAATGAATGCTATCGAAGATAATTCAAATGGTAAGATGGTTTAATTATCTGATATGAAATTTTCAATTTTCTTGAGGGGATTTAAAACATTGATCACCAAAAGTAGAAGCTCTTAGGTGTAATTTTATATGAAAAATTAAAATGTGAGAAAGATCTATTGACATGGATTAAGTTATAGGACCCTCACATTTTTAAGGCCTAGAACCCAGACCATAGCCGAAAACTTGAATTAAATACGGCAACTTATACAAGTATCCATTTGAAAAATAATATAAAAAATACTTTGTAAAATAAAATTACAACGTGAGATCTTTTCATTAAAAAGTGATACATCATGTCACTTTTTTTTCTTTTTTTTTTTATCGTGAAAACTTAATTCAAATTTAACATCTAAATGTTAGTCCAAGAAATTCTTATAAACAAATTGAAAATTTAACCAAAGATGTTACATTGTTCTTTTAAAAATTAATCGCGTGTGACATTTTAATTAAAAGTGACACCAAATGTCACCTTCTCAGTCAACATAATAATCTTGGAAATAAACGAATCATCAACAAAGAGGTAAACCTTAACCTCGAAATTTTAACATAACAAAGCTTGTCAACTAACTAGAATTACAAATTCGACAAAGCCTTAGAAAAAGTAATCCAAATACCAAACATAGACGATAAGTGGAAATAAAATTACAACATATTTTCTTTTCCTAATGCAAAAAACTGTAAGCAATTAAGTAATTCTAATACTAAGATCTTTAGAATTCATGATTTTCACATATTAATTTAATCAATCAAAAAAGATACCTTGATTCATAGCAATAATTGAAAGATTTTAACGTGCAAAAGAGAAATTAGTAAAATCAAGAAACTTTTTTCTCTCTTTTCCTCTCTGTAATTGAATGTCTTAATTTGATGGGTTTATTCGCGTTTATAGACAGAGAGAAATGGTTTCACAGGCCATAAAAATAAAAACCTACCCACTTTCCATCAAAGTGGACAATTATTAAATTGCCACTTCTCAATGGACTAATAGGATTTTTGCAATAATGAACACTTTAATTAATTTATTAATAATATTACTTGTTCCACATTACCCAATTGGTCCACGCAATATTACATCGTTTTGTGGTCTATAATATAATGCTCATATGTAAAAACTAAAATCCATTATACATTGGTCACATAATATGTCATCCTTAAGTAAAGATTAATAAGAGTCATGATAGTTTTACACTATTATTTTGGCATAATTTCTCCCATATACTACAATAATAGTCCCCACCTAACATGACACATAATGAAGTTTGATAAATATATTTCAATAATGCCTTTGGAAAGACTATCACTGTCAGCATTTATATAATTTATACATGTACATATACCAACTATTATGACGGGAATAATATTTTGTCAAAAACAATACATAAGCGAGCTCAAAGAGTCAATTACATAAATTACATAATGGCAATGATCATTTTCTATAATGTCCATTCTTTCGACATGTTCATTAAATGTCTTTCGTGACAACCATTTCATTAGTGGATTTGTAGTCATAAGATTTGTGCTAATATGCTCGATTGACACATTTTATTTTTTAACTTCTTCTTTAACAACAAAGTACTTCAATTCCATGTATTTAGCACCTTCAGAGTACTTGTCGTTCTTTGAAAAGAAGACTATTATAGAATTGTCACAATAAAGTTTCAGCGGCTTGACAATACTATCGACAATTCCAAGTCCTGAAAAAAAAAATCGAAACTAATTTCCTTGAAATGTGGCCTCAAAGCATGCCACAAACTCAGCTTCCACAGTAGATGCAGCAATGACCGACTCCTTTGCATTTTTCCATGATATAGCCCCTCCCGCCAGAGGAACGGATAGTCAAACGTGGACTTTCTAGTATCCACACATCAAGCAAAGTCTGAATCCGAATATCTAATGACTTCCAAGTTATCAGATCTCCTAAAAGTTACCACGTGATATTTCGTTCCTTGCAAGTATCTCAACACTTTCTTTGCAGCTTTCTAATTATCAAGTATTGGGTTACTTTGATACCCACCCAGCATTCCAACAGTAAAACTAATGTCTAGCTTGGTGCAAGTTCGAGCATACATTAAACTCCCCACAAGAGATGCATAAAGAATAGCTGTTATTTGTTTACATTCCAATTCGTTCTTAGGACATTGCATAGACTAAATTTATCTTCTTTTTGAATTGGAACGACACTCACTGAACAATTTTTCATCTTAAATCTCTCTAAAACTTTATTGATGTATGCTTTTTGAGACAACCCTAACAATCCTAGTGACCTATCTCAAAATATTTCAATTCCAATCACACATGTTGTCTCTCCCATATCTTTCATTTCAATTTTTAGAGAGAGATTTCTTAGTCTCGTGTAATAAACTAAGATCATTAGTAGCTAGCAAGATGTCATCATCATACGGAATCAAAAATATAAACTTGCTCCCACTGACCTTTAGATATATACATCGATCAACAATATTTTCTTTAAATCCAAAGGAAGTAATGATATCGTTGAACTTAAGATACAACTGACGGGAAGCTTGTTTAAGTCCATATATTGATTTTTTTTTTTTTAATTTACACACCAAATCTTCATTTCCTTCGACTAAAAAACCTTCAGACTAATCCATATAAACTTCTTCATCTAAATTTACATTTAAAAATACAATTTTCACATCCATTTGATGTAGCTCTAAGTCATAATGGGCTACTAAAGCCATTATAATTCCGAGTGAGTCTTTCTTGTAGATTGGAGAAAATGTCTCCTTATAATTAATACCGTATTTCTGAGTAAACTTTTTTAGCAACAAGTCTCACTTTATATCGTTCAATATTATCATTAAAGTCATGTTTGGTCTTAAAACCCCATTTGTACCCAACTCTTTTACACGATTTAGGTAATTCAACGAGATCCTAGACTTCATTATGCTTCATAGATTGTAACTCATTTTTCATAGCATCTAACTACTTAGCAAAATTAGGACTATCAATGGCATGTGAAAATGAAACTAAATCCTCATCAACAATTTCCAAATCAAATTCAGACTCTTGTAGGTTCACTACATAATCATAAAAAATAGCAGGTTTGCATTGTCTTTGTGACCTTCTTAATTCTATTTCTTTTGGTTCATTACCAGCAACTTCATTGTGAGATGTTTGATCATTTATTTATTGTCCTGGCAAATTATCGCACGTTCAACAATTCGAGGCACAACAGCATTAGAAGAAGTTGAAGGTGGAGGAATTTGAACTCTAACTTCTTGTATTTCCACATTTCGTGGTTCCAAACTCCTACTAACTTCACTATTCTCAATGAACTTAACATTTCCAGTTTTGACAATTCTAGTACTATGGTCAGGACAATAAAATCTATACCCCTCCGATTTCTAGATAACCAATGAAAAATCCACCAATTGTTCTTAAGTCCAATTTCTTTTCATGTGGATTATAAATTCTTGCTTTTGTCAGGCAATCTCAAACAAGTAGGTACCTTAAACTGGGTTTCCTTCCCATTCATAGTTTAAAAGAATTCTTTGGAACTGCCTTACTAGAAACTCTATTTTGCAAATAAATAGCAGTCTTTAATGCAAATATCCACAAATAAATGGGTAAAGAAGATTTTCTTAACATACACCAAACAATTTCTATTAGAATATTACGCCTTTCAGATATACCATTTTGTTGCAGTGTGCCTGACACGGTATATCGAGAACATATCTTCCATAATATTTACCACCTCTATCGAATCGAATGATTTTCACATTTCTATCTAATTGCCGTTCAACTTCATTGGCAAAGATCTGTAAAACATTTACAGCTTAAGGCTTTTCATGCAGCGGATAGACATAACCATAACGTGAAAAGTCATCAATAAATGTGATAAAATATTTTTCTCCACCAAATGATAGAATATCAAAAGGCCCACATATATCAGTGTGTATTATTTCAAGAAGCTGTGTGTTTCTTGTGGCTCCTTTCTTTATGTGTTTGTTTTGTTTGCCCTTAATACAATCCATACAAGTTTCGAGATCACTAAAATCCAAGCCACAAAGGATTTCATTATTTACTAATCTTTCTATCATTTCTTTGGACATGTGATACAAACATTTATGCTACAAGTTAGCTTATCGTTAATTTAATAAACCACGTTTAGTACCAATATTATGATGTAAGGTTAAAGTATCTTGGCAAAGAAGTTATCAAACTTTAATTTATATAAACTATCACAAAGAGTAGTAGAACCGATAAGATAATTTTCTTTAAACAAACTCAAACATCTATTTTCACCATTAAAAAAATATCCAGAAAGAGTAAGGAAACTAAATTACGGGAAATAGAAAGTATATAATGAGTTTGAAATAAATATAAATGATGTCATGTATCTAAAATCAAACAATAAGTTACTATGGCTTCAACAAGAGCTTTGATTTTAGATACATGGCATCATTTAGATTTATTTCAAACTCTTTTTGTACTTTGACTTGATTGTCCATGAGAACAAACTTTTCATTTTGATTTATGGTCTGGATTGAAAGGAATCCCTACATCGTATTGGTAATGTGAGTGATACATCCGGATCCACCAAGTATTTTAAGGAACTAGTACCAAATTAGATTCGAAACATACATAAGAAATCATCTTACATTTACTTTTGAACCATACCTTACGTTTCAGGCAATCTTTTTTATGGTGCCCAAGTTTACGACAAAAATCACACGTATCATTCATGTGTTCTTTATTGTGGATTTGGGCAGAAGACTCATTTATTTTTAGCGGTCCTTGCTTAATGTCCTTTTCAGACATTTTCTTATATTTATTTCCAGCTCCTTAATAACTTACAAGATGAACAGAACGAGTTCCTTGATTCGCAAGCCTTGTCTCCTCTTGCGTCAACATACTATGCAATTCATTCACATTCCATTTGTCCTTTAGGGTATTGTAGTTCATGTTGAATGGACCATACTCAAGAGGCAATGAGATGATAATAAACTGTACCAGAAAGTTCTCACCAACAATCATCCCTAGAGTCTTAAGTCTTGCTGCAATGTTACTCATTTCAAAACACGCTCATGCATGCTACGTGAACTATCAAATGTCATGGTTGTTAGGGTACCCATCAATGTGCCAACAAGTGATTTGTCAGTTGTTTGGAAACATTCTTCCACAAACTTTGTATATTCCTTAGAAATCTTAGTTTTAGGGATAATGGACTTGATATTTTTTGCTAAGGTCATCCGCATAAACATTAGGCTTAATTTATTTGATATTTTTCAATCCTTGTGGAAAGATCTTTCTTTAACACTGCTCTCCTCGATGAGATCAGCAGGTTTCTCATCTTGAAGTGTCAAGTCTAAGCTCTAAACACTTAAGTTGAACTGGACTTGTTTACACCGTTTAGATAAATTGAGTCAATTGAACGGTGGTACAAACGAAGCATGTGAATGCGGAGAAATGGGAACAAATATTGCAAAATATAAAATGCTCTAACTTTAATGTTTTGAGTTTTGACTTAAAACACTTAAATTCATATTCATATAGCATTAAATGTATAGCATAGTTCTCCTTTCGGTGATACTACGTTATACCATCATAATAAACATAATGATGTTAGTTGATTTCACTTAATTGGTAATTAAATATACCATAATTAAACATGTATGTTATCTTTAGATATACAAAACACATCCAACTAAATATATCAATTAACCACGATTAGGTTTAAAATTAATTGATCAACCTTTGGACGATCCTTAATAATTTTATAATCTATGGACGTCAATAAACTCTTGACAATAATGATGATGTCATCTTCATTTATAAGCATAAAAAATCAAGAGTTATTGACAAATAAATTATGTAATTTAGTGTTCGCAATACCATAAGGTTTGGCCACTTTGGTGACTAACAAGCAACATTAATCGAACATAAATTACATAAACGAAGTACTTACCACTTAATATTTATTTACAGTTTTACATATCCTTATTCAGCCACAAAATACATAATAAATTCATCATTTTGTTAGCATTTTTGAGCAATAAGCAGAATATATGTCGACAGTGGTAAGTGAAAGACACTAACTTGACTCTGATACCACATGTAAGCAATTAATTAACCTTAATACCAAGATCTTTAGAATTCATGGTTTTCACATATTAATTTAATTGATCTAGAAACATACCTTCATTCATAGTAATAATTGAAATATTTAAACTTGTAAAAGAGAAACTAGTAAAATCAAGAAATCGTTCTTTCTTTTTGCCTCTATGTAATCGAATGTTTTAATTTGATGAGTTTCATTCACATTTATAAGCAAAGAGAGACAGTTTCATTATCCATAAAAAAAATTTACTCGTTTTGCATCAAAGTTCACAGTTATTAAACGTCACTTCTTAATAAATCAATACAATTTTAGTAATAATAAATCACTTTAATTAATTTATTAATAATATTACTTGTTCCACATTGATTAGTCTTACAAAAACTAATCCGAAATTTAGTTAATCTTGTCGGATGTGAAGAGTGAAGCCTGAAGCCAAAATGTGCGAGATTTTGAAAAGAACCAAGCAAGGATCGGAATCAAATGTGGTCCAGAACACCATACCTAGGATGAGTCCCTTTCACCATTTCAAAAAACAGTATCCTTTAGAGGGTACATGGAATGGAACTAACTTGGACAACAACTATTAAAAGTTCATCTTCAATGGACCCGTATTGGGCCTAATTTACTCTTTTAACTTTGGGCCGCGAGTTGACCGATTGTGTTATAGCACGTAACACAGTTGAAATTAAATTATGAGGAATTATTTAGGTATTCAATTCTATTTTCCTCTTGATAGAAAATTTCTCTAAATACTATCAAACTTAAAAATTAGACAAACACTGTGTAATCAAAATTAATTGAAAAAACTTTAAAAAAAACATGATCATGATCGACCACCACGGTTGCACAATATTTTCAACAACCAAACAATATTTTGCATTAGTGCATGACTATTTTTGACAGTTCCTTGTTAGACTATATGGCCATTTTTAGGCCCTATGAGCTAAAAAATAGGTTCTACCAAATTAAAAGAAATATGGTTTATTCTAAACGCATCAGCCCTGGACATGTAACATGATTCTTGATAATGCGAGCTCAAAATCAAGATCCAATACGACTAAGTTTAAACTTCTAAATTAGCTAAAAAAGTGTTTACCAACTATCGCCACAAAGAACTCAACACAGGGTCGTGTGCAATTTTAGATTAGCTAGGCAAGCATGTGGGCAACTATTACTCGAATGCGCTGAATACCTCATTCTCTTAACTAGATCATCGTCGTGATAGATTTATTAGAAGTCGATTACGGGCATCTACTTCAAGTAAAAAAGAAGTTGGCTTCTTAGTTTGTAATCTGAAGAACAAGTAGAGCCACTAACTAAAATGAATACAAGAATGAAAAAGAAACACAAACACACTTTGATTGATTGTGCACAATAATATTTAAGTTCTCGAGGAACATTTCACAATACAATAAGGTAACAATAAACACAAGGGTCAACTCCTCCTCCTACCATCCATTCAATGGATCGATCTAAATTCTAAAAAATACAAACAGCATTCTTAATTACTGCTATCAGTGTTATTGGTGGTATGATGATTATTGTTGTTTCCATTCCTCCTTTTATTCTTCAATTGTGAAAGCTCCAATTGTGTTTTCATGAAGAACTGCATCCTCTGCAACTCCATCTCCTTCATAAATTTCATCCTCTGCTTTTCCATCTCTACCAACTGCTGCATTTTTGAGTTCTCTGCTTGTTCATACGACTCCCCAAATTTCAAGATTGCCCGCGTCAACTCCCGAACAGAATTTCCCCAATTTGTCTCATTACTATTCTTGTCATTGGTGGTATTCACAACAGCAGTTTCTTCTTTCATTTTTCTGTTCATCATTTCAGACCTTGGTGCACTAGCATTCACCATCATCATTTGATTCATTTCCCTCTTGACCATTGGCCGCTTATAACTTTCTGGAGGTAAACCATCTGATGAATCGGCAGAAGGCTCCGGCTCCGGCTCGGACTCCTCATCCGAGTCCACCGGAGGCCTTTTCCGAAATTGCGGCTTTGGCTGTTGCTGAACCTGAAATCTCTCCTGTTGCCGGAACTGAGAAACCGAGCCGGATCTAGTCCCAACAGGGATCCCCATAGGCACCCTTTGGCTTCCCGATTGAACGTTTGCATTCCCGGCCGACCCACCTCCACTCCCGGAGCTCATCTTCGCCGTCGGGCCGATCAATTCATCCATCTTCTCATAAAACCGCCACTTACTCGGCCCACCGCCCGCCGCGATCTTAGCCTTCTCCGTCTTGTACTTCTTCTTCACTGTATCGATCCGGTTCTTGCACTGAACATCGGTTTTCGGAGTCTTCATATAATCCTCTCGGCTTCCCACAATGTCCGCCACATCTTTCCAGTGCTTTTGCTTCAGATTCCCACGGCTCAGCTCAAGGTACCTCTCCCCCCAGGCTTCAATTAACACCGCCGTGGCGCCTTCGCTCCAACAATCCTCTCTTCCTCCACCAGTTCCCCCAACCTTCTGCTGCTGTATCGGTAGAGCAAGCGTCAGGGTATTCTGCGGCGTCATCGGGGGCGCAGCCGCCACAGTCACCGTAATCCTCCCATTAGAAGCCGGCGATGGATGTGACTGGATTTCATCGTCGTCTTCCATAGATCACGTTCGATCTGTATTATTTTAGAGAGAGAGAGAGAGGAGTATATAGAGAAAAAGAGAGGAATGTAGGAGATAAGAGCAATAGGGTTTGTTGACCGGCGAAAAATAAATGCAGAGGAAGACAGACGTTTAACGTTATTATTTTTCATGATGACGACTTTCAAAACGACAGCGTATAGATGATTTTGTATTTTTATCGGTTGACGGAAAAATCCAAGCAGGGTTGAAGGTTTGACGACGGCGTCGGCAAGGGGACACGTGTCGTGGAGTGGGTGGGTGGTTGAGGAGAACAGATGTCAAAATTCTATTGGATAGGTTACCGGTAAACCGTCACCGGCGTCATTGCCGGCTCGGTTGGTGGACCTTCCCTGTTTTACATCTGGGAATTTCTGGCAGTTGACTTTATTGACCATGGTTTCCTCTCTATTTATCCGAACATGTTTACCCCCCTCTTTCTTTTTTTTCTTTTTAATTACACATTCTTCAACAATCATGTTTTTTCATTCTTTTTTTTATATATTCATTTTTAATTATACATTTTAATAAACATAAACAAAAACTTACTTAGCCCATGTTTGATAACCATTATTTTTTTAAAAAATAAATTTTCAATAGTATTTTTGAAAAATGTTTGGCTAAAAAGTAAAAAAAAATTGAATTTACGTACAAAATATTTTATTGCATGAATGTGTAATTAAAAAATAATCATGCAGTTTAGAAAAAAAAAATGAGAATCTAACAAAGACTTACTTATTAACTACGCATTTTCCCAAAATTTACTATTCAAAAATTCAGAAAAAATTATATCAAACAAGGTAATATAATTATTATTGGGATAATTTGTTGGGAAAAATTCAAAAGTCAAGT
>CAIGRE010243369.1:0-11875 GCA_903798275.1 Fraxinus angustifolia subsp. syriaca | reverse complement strand
AGCTTTTTTGCCATCCCTACCCTCGAATGCATCATTAACGAGCATCCAAGCAAATGGATGTCCATCTGGAAAACAGTTAGCATCCCTCCTCGACGACCATTAGGTGAGTGTTACACATTTGCGATTTATATTGAAAGTTGTTTCAAAATTTCATTATATGATAATTAACTAGTTGATCTGTCATTATGTCAGCTTAAAGTCCTAATAAAGTCGACGTTGTCGATGGAGGAGGAGGGTCGAGGTTTTGTGCGGGAATTAGCTGTTCTGCATACTCGATACGACCAAATGTCCGATTCCATTCTGAGCCAAGATTGCGTATGTGAATTGAATATAATTGATTGATTACCATTTTGTATGAGTTAGCATAATTTAAATAAGTTAATAATTTTTAATGTTGTTATTTGTGTAAGAATGTGGTACAATTGATCGACGATCACCTCCGTCGACAAGATTTCCTTCTCGTCCATCCAGACACCTCCCCCGTAGATTTCCTACACACGATCAAAGTTAGTATTTCATGATCTGTATGTCCGCCTACTGAATTTATGGCGGATGAAGTGGGTGTGGTACGAGATGAGATAGGGACGTTACGACGAGAGATGACGGAGGAGATGACAAGTCCCAAGTGGAGGGGGTGGTGGTTCCCAACGCAGATGATGTATTTGGGACGAAGAGAGTGGACTCGATGATAGAAGAGATGTTGAGCCCCAGGGCGGAGAGGGTGGAGGAGAGGACGCAAGTCGTGACGGAGAGTAAGAAGCGTGTAGTTGATGTGTCGGATGAGGTAGTTGGCAAGATGCTGAGATTGCCGTCACAATACATTGTTTTTTCCTTCACGGCTAAGGTGAAGAGGATGACGTTCATCGACGAGACGTACCTCAATCTTTTCTGAGAAGTGAATCGTACCAAGGAGAAGACATTCGAGACAGTGACAAAGAATAATGCCCAGGTAAGTATTTTATGATTTTAGTGAAATATGCTACTCTAACTCATCTATGATTTTCACAATTTTTCTGTTTCTTTTTTCAAAACTAGCCACAGGATAGGTGAAATGACAATCACCGACGCATATAAGTGGTTTTACAATGTCACGATTTTAGGTGTCTGGCTTGCCAACGATATAAGTGTAATATCGCAATTGTTATTTATTATCTATACATAATTTTTTGTTTACTAAATAAAATAACTCTATCTATTTTTTTATTGGTGTTTTCTGATGTAGCACATCGACATAACTCTATGTGTACAACTCCGATCATTCTTGTCTGATACAAGGTCAGCTCGAGCTTCACCTGGAGCCGATGGCTGTGATCGTCCCTTTGATGGCTAAATGAACGAGAGTGATTGTGCAAGACAAACTAGCCATTGTGCCAGACAATCGAAATCGTAAGTACTTATATTTTTTTTATTTTAACACTTTGTTTTTTGCTCCAAAGTACGATCGAACTAAAGCATTATTATTTATTTACAGGGGTGGTTGTGGCATATTTGCAATAAAGTATATCGAATTTTTGAGTATAGCATATAAGATTGATGTAATCATCCAATCCTAGATACAAAATTAGAGGAATAAGTTAGCGTGCGATTTGTATGAATTCAATTGTGATATTGAATATTGTTTATTTATTTGTCAAATAATTGTAAATATTGCAAACAAATTGTAATTATCGAGATTTAATTGTTTATTTATTTGTCAAATAATTGAAAATATTGTAAACAAATAGTAAAAACTGAAATTTAATAGTTTATTTATTAGTTAAATAATTTTAAATATTGTAAAAAAATCGTAAATATCGAATTTTATTTATTTATTTGTGAAATAATTGTAAATATTGTAAACCAAATGTCAATATCGAAAATTTAATTTATTATTTATTTTTCAAATAATTGTAAATATTGTAAATATTGAAAATTTTAATTATTTATTTATTCGTGAAATAATTATAAATATTGTAAACAAATTGAAAATATTGTTCAATTATCAGCGAAATCATTACACATCGGTCTAATTGTCATCGAAGGGAATTTGACGTGTATAAAATTGGCGACTAACCCTATTATTGTGCACATACGTGATCAAGAAAAGTCTCATGTAGATGGTATTCTAGATGTACGTGGACATCTAGGACCACACAGTTCAACTTCAGGAGGCAAAAAAATATCAAGTAGAAGAATATAGTTGGAAACTTCCTACTCAACTTCATTCGGTAAAGGAAATATAGTCTCAGCGTATGATGCTTTCCAATAATCATCCATGTAATAAGGAGAGTATAAGGTTCTTGTTGCAAAGCCTCTAAACATAGCCACATCGACTAAATGCTCACATGGAAAATTCTCTTATGCTCCCACCCCCACTCATGTCTTTGACGAGATAAAGCAATCAAATCCTCATTTGTAAATTCATTATTATTCTCGTTATCATGAACTATTTTCGAAATTCTACGTATAACAGTGAGATCATGATGATGATCAATTGCCTCAGGAGTAACCACATTATCCTCTCGAGCTATCTCCACCGTGTCCCAAAAATCATTAGCATTGTGATCCATTCCATCCGAATCTTCGAATTCACGTTCGGTAACATTCTTCCGGACTAAAGTCATGTAAAGGAAAGTCGCGCTCATGTTGTTCAATTCAAATAAGTAATTCACTTCAGCATCAGAAGCAACATTCATATGTGGAATCGGAATGGATGAATGCTCATTGAATTTAAATTTATATTCCATATCGTACTGAGAGAGATCGACTTTGAACTTGTTTGCTAAATCATGGTACATTTTCGCATATGATATGTTCAATGTTATGGAAATACAAATACTACCAAGTAGATCACTCGACTATTTCCATACCCATTGATCTTTTTCATCCAACTTGAAATCACCAAAGTAACAAATTGGAAACACAACCATATCTGCATGACGAAACAAAATTTATAATTATATAAAAAATTGTCGAAAAATCAAATCAATCACTGACTGTTATGATTTTTTTAAAAAAAAGCAGCTTAACAGTCAGATGTTACGGCTGTAACCCTCGGTTGTTACGATCGGCTGTTAACATCAACAGCCAGCTGTTACGATTGTCTATTAACATCAACAACTAGCTGTTACGACGATCATGATATGCAGACGTTTGTTTTCTTGTTTATGCTTAAAAAGATTATAGACCAGTTAAATTTTTTTTATCTATATGTTAATCTATGTCAAAATAAGGTTTATCGATTAAAAACGTATACTAATTTAGTGAAAACGAAATTAAACATATTGTACTTACCGATTCGAAATGATAGACATAAAAATAAAAAAATTTCTTGTTCAGTATTCGATCAATTTATGGGATTTTGAAGTTGAAGTATATGAGAAATGAGAGAAATTTCTTTACTGTGTTGGAATAAGATAAGAAAAGTTAGCTGGTTTTGAAATTTTACGTGGAAAGTGTTTAATTTTTACTTGTTAACTAAAATGGTAGTATTGTCTTTTAGTTAAAAATTATTTTTTGTATTTGTAATGTTTACTTAATGGTATTTTTGTTTTTTATAAGTTAAAAGGCCATTGTGAAAATATGTTATTGTTGAAAATTCAAAGTGTAATTATGGGAGTTTGACCCTGCCATTTTTAAAAGTACCCCTGACATGAGGACTATTGTTATGCCAAGGGAATGAGGTAGGTCTGGACTTTAGCCCAGGCCTGCCCAAGCCCAATTAAAATTTCTAAAAGTAAAGAAAAAATGGAATCGTTTTCTATATATCAGTATAAGAAAAAAATAATTTATCCTCTGGCCCCGTCCTTTGTTATGCCTCCACCTCCCAATTATCTCCACGTGGAAACTATAAGGAGAACTTGCACACATGGACGATTTGAGCCTAGGATTAGGCCAAGCCACCATCTTCCTAGCAACTTAGACGATTTGAGCCTATGGCTTCGGCTAATACGTCTAGGACTTGGGTCAATACCTCAAACCACTAGGGAGCACAAGTCGAAGCCAAGTGCTTGGCCGATAGAACAAAGCCCTTTAGGGTCTGAAGAGGAAGACCTCAAGTGACATACGTAGGGCAACAAGATGGGGATATATACTTTGCCTAAATATCCTATGATAGGTATCACTTATCGAGGTAGATTCTTAGTGGGGCACGTATCATGCCATCAAATTAATTTTTCATACATCAATTCATCTCAACATGAAAATATGAATGATTGGATGGGACAAGGCATGAAGAAGCAATCAACGCTCCCTTAAAATTGGTATTATAGTTAAGTTTATAGAACTGTAAGTGAAAGTAAGCTTTATCAATCACCTACTTTGAGTAAGTGCAGCGAGGTATGGAAGGGAAAAACCCATCCAAGAGGTTAGAACTCATTATGCACCTCGAACTCTATAAATGCATCTACAAAGTTAAGGTACATGAAATCTAAACTTTTATCCAAAACTCACAACTTGTCTTTATACACCCAAGTTTTATCATCTAACTCGATTGTCTAAGTTCATAAGATCTCTATACCACCCATTGGAGCTACAGTCTTACATTCTAATGTTATATTGGTGTGTTGGTACCATAAAGGTAGACAGAGAGGTGATTGAATTCTATTGACCTTAGGGATGGGAAAATGTGATAAAGTAAAATTGAAAAACAATGATAATAATAGAATATGTAACTGCTAACTGCTGGGTTTTAATTTGTCATGTTGGCCTACATATGTTAATCGTGTATAAACGGTTATCTTAATACCAAACCCATTAAAGTAATCTAATAAAAAATTAAAGTTATGGGCTTTGGACACTAAATAAAGTGTGGGTCGGATTATATATGTAAAGAATGGATCCAATAAGGTTGTGTTTGACGATTGTCCGAATATATATGGAAATATAAATAGGGTTATGGTCTCAAATTCATATGCAATTTCTCGTTCTTTGTATCATCCTATCAACATAAGAATTAAAACGAAAGCATATTGAAAAGAAAGATAAAAAAAATCAACAATCAAGAACAAGCAATTTACAATTAACAATCAAGAAAAATTACGAGGGATAAGAATTAAAGAATCAAAGGGTGACAAAATTCAAGATTAAAAGTGAAGAAGCCAAACATGAAAAGATTGCAATTCAAGTTTCAAAATTCAATAACTGGAATCAAGATTCAGTAATAAGGAATCATTCCCAATGAATTAAAATATGTTCCGCATTTAATAATTTCCTTTATGATTTGACATGAAGGATCTTGGCAATAAAATAATTAAGTTTTCACGTTCTTAAGATTTAAAGTTTCACAAACGTTCTGACAAGTCATATCATAAACAACTCCATATTAAATCACTGAGACTACAAAGAGAATTTTTGGGTTTGAATTCATGCTTTGGATTCCTCAATTTTGGTACGTGAGTTTTAGCCCTAAATTCCAAAAAATTTAGATTTTGGAAATTTTTTAGAATTGAAATTCATAATTTGATTTTATAAAATTTGAGATGAGACTTTCAAACCCTATATTTCAAAATTTTGCAATTTTTGGTGAATTTTCGGACTTACAACATTGTCGCAGCACTATAGCACCGCATTTGGGTACTGCGACACTGCATTACAATAATATGGGGCAGCGTCACAGCGCCAAGTCGTTGTCTGGGCAGTGCCCAAGCAGTGTTGTTTTACTGGAGATTTTTTTTGTTAAAAGAAAAGAAAGAAAAATAAAATTTAAAACGGTAAAGGAGCAATTAAATTTCAAATCTTGGTACTTAAAGTTTATTTTGAATTATAATTTTCTAAAATAGATTAATCGAAATAACATGTTACCAAAGTAATCTCTCTTATCTAAACTAATTTATTTTGAAAATTAGGAAGACTGTGTGTATACATGATTCATGCGGATACTCACAAGCTCAAAAAAATGTCAATATTTGGTTGAATTATTTGTACACATGTGATAATTAATATGTGATACTTATAGAGTTTATTTTTATGTAAACATTGAGTCCATCCAAAGATAGACTTAATATTTGACATGATTTATTGTTAATATTTGATTACTATACCAAAAGTAACACTTACAAGTTAATATTTATGTTCAAAGACTAAATGTCAAAGTTGTGCCCGACCGATCTCTTGTGATTGGCTCACCATTATTTGAATTTATTGATTGCTCAATATGGATTCCTATATGAACATGTTAATTAAGTTTAAATTGTCTATTCAGTTAATCCATCAACTTCTGCAATATCTACCAACATTAATTCAATTCATGTGCTTGAACCAAAGTTTAAGGGTTAGAAAGAGAATGTATGTATCGTTTTTGGTGGCATAAATCTAGGCCTTGTGTTAAGTACTGAACAACCCACTACTCTTACATATAAGAGTTCCGCTAATAAAACAAGCTCGAATAAGTGAGATCGTTCAAATCACATAAGTTTTATGATCATGGAACATGAAATTTCAACGACATCGAGGGGTGCTGTGTCCGAAAAGGTAACTTTTGCCAAAGAATTTCTAAAAAAATTGAAAAATGCTACGCAAAAGGCGAAAAGGATGAAACTAGTATGCTTTTGGTGAACTTGATTTCACTAAAGTATAAGGCTAAAGAAAACGTAAGGAAGTATATCATGGATATGTCTCATCCTATTTCAAAACTAAAGGCATTGAAGTTTGAGTTGTTTGATGACTTGCTTGTGCATTTGGTTTTGATTTCTCTCATTACACAATTAAGTTAATTTAAGGTCAGTTACGACTGTCAAAAGGGAGGTGTGGATTCTTAATGAGTTCATTTCATATTATATGCAAAAAGAAGAAATTCTAAAGCAAGAGAGAACTAAAAGTACTTATTTCACAAGTACCTCTAAGGATAAGTTAAAGAATACCGAAGCTGTATCCCGTTCAATTCAAAAGAAATAGCAAAAGCCTGAAAATGATAAATTATCTCGCTGTTACTTTTGTAAAAACAATTAGGACACATAGAGAGATATTGTACTAAATACCACACTTATTGTTTAAAGAAAAGTATACTTCTACTTTGATTTGTTTTGAAGTTATTTAGTTTCAATATCAAGATACATTTGGATGATAAATTCTAGTGCCACTATTCATATAAATGTGTCTATGCGGGGTTTCTTGAACTGTCAAAGTCAATTAATGTTGAAAGATTGATCTATGTGGATCGATGACAAATCCGTTAAATTTGAGGCTATAAGGACTTATTATTATTTGGATTTAAAAGAGACATATCGAATACCGTTTTTAGACAAAATTTGGTTCCTATGTCTATTCCGGACAAATTCGGTTATTCTTGTTCATTTGAAAATAGTCAATTTAGTCTTTTTCTTAATTCAAATATTGTAGGTACCAGTTCTTTATCGGGTTACGATAACCTATATTTTTGCTTAGTACAATTGCCTCCTATAAAGAAATATTGTATGTGAATTCATGTGTTATTAAACATAAATTACTCAATGAGAATTCCGTCTCATTATGACACAAGCGAATATGTCAAATCTCTCAAATGAGAACATAAAAGCTTATGTTAGATGGAATTCTTGATCCCCCTGATTTTGCGGACTTTAATGTTTGTATTAATTACATTAAGGGGAAATAGACAAACATAAAGAGATTAGGTATCAATAGGACTCCGGATGTCTTAGAACTAATTTATATGGATATATGTGGATCATTCCCTTCGGTTTCTTGGAATGATCAACAATCACATATTACGTTCATAGACAATTATTCTCANACGACAAAAGTTGAACATCAACTCGGTAAAAGACCTTTTGTTAAATTCCTAGAATAGTGTTACTGAGAGATAAAATAAAACACTTACAGAAATGGTAAGGAGTATGATTAGTCATTTCACTTTACCATAATCTCTTTAGGAAGAAGTACTAAAGATTGCAGCTTAAATTCTCAATAAAATTACAAGTAAAGCAACTATCAAAACCACTTATGAACTTTGGACAGATAAGAAATCTGATTTGAAGTACTTGCATATTTGGGGTTGTCCAGTTAAGGCAATGCCTTATAGACCATTGGAAAATAAATTGGACTCCAGAATCGTCAGTTGCTAATTTATTGGATACATAAAAAGGTCAAAGGGTTACAAATTTAAGATCCCACTATTAGGTTAATTTTCGAAACGCGAAATGTCCAATTCCTTGAAGATGTAGAGTTTGCAGGAGGAGATAAGGTTATAAGATTAAGAATTTCTGTCTTATAGGAAAAACATGTATATATTTCTTCTGTTACAATTGCAAATAATTAGGACCATAAACAAATTATTGCTTCAGGCCTTGTTCAATAAGCAATTTCAGATCAAGAAAATCTTACAAAATCCCTTATACACAATCAACTCTCATCAAGTCACGCAAAAGAATAATTATCAAGAGTAAATTGATGACATGAATAAAGAGATAGAGTCCATAATTGACAATGATGCTTGGGAACTCATCCCATTACTTGAAGGTGTGAAGTTTATTGGTTGTAAATGGATATTTAAAACTAAGAGTGATTCGAAAGGTGATGTGAACAGATATAACTTCCATCTTATTGCAAATGACTTTATTCACAATGAAGACATTGACTTTAAAGAGATTTTCCTTACGATTTCTATGATATACTCTTTCAAGACTATTATGGCACTTGTGACATTTTTTGATCTTGAGTTACATCTGATGGTTTATAAATTAAAGAAATCCATGAGCATAAGTAGGCTTCCCGTCAATGGTATCACAAATTTTATCAAATAATTATCTCATTTGGTTATGAGATTAATCCAGTTGATGATTGTATATATCACAAGTTTAGTGGGACTAAGCATATTTTTTGTGATGTATATTGATGACATACTGCTTGTCTACATTGATATAGACTTATTGCACGAATCAAGAGATTTTCGTTATAGAATTTTGAAATGAAAAATCATGGTGATGTCTCTTTTGTATGAATGATACAAACACACTGAAGTTGTCCTCAATGTAATTTTGGATTATAACAAAAGAGCTATGTCGATAAACTTTTTAAGAAGTTTTGGATGCAAGAATGTAAACCAAGTGATATCCCTATTACTAAGGGAGACAAATTTAGTCTCAAATCAATGCCCTGAGGATAAACTTAAAGACGTGAAATACAAAAAATTTCATATACTTCAACAATTGGAAGTTTAATGTATGCTTATGTTTGCACATATTCAGATATAGTATACATTCTTGGAATGTTGGGAAGATATTTAATTAAATCTTAGATAGATATTTGGAAAGCAGTCAAGCGAGTTATTTTGATTCTGATCACATGACTACGAAATTTGTGACTGGGCTGCATATTTTGGATGAAATTAAAAGTCCGCTTAAGTTATTTTGTGAATAGCAGTTTTGTATTCCAACATGAGGTAGATGATGTCAAAGTTTATAGATATCAAGTTCTTAATTGTTAATGAAGGAATTCAAAATAGTCAGGTTTCTATAGAGCATATTATGACAAACTCCATTATTGCGAATCCACTTCATAACTATCACCCAAAGTCTTTCATGAACACATTGCTCATACGGGCGTTGCATCTTTTGATGATATGCCAGTTTAGTGGGAGCTTGTATTTGTTGGTTGTCTGATTTAGACACATTTTATGTTTGTATATATTCGGTTTATTTTGCAGAAATAAAGTATTAAGTTTAGTTTCATTCTGATTAAAGTTTTTTGTTTGATCTCATTAAGAATAATGTAAAACTAGTTGGAAATATATATGTTTGGATCATATTATATGTAATTTTCATGCAACACATCCACATTTGATCTATGTCATTTGATTGTGTTGATATACATGTCTATTGAAGGTTTAGTTATGATACTTGTAATGAAGACACATTTGATCCTATATTAATACAATTGATGGACGAGATTGTTCATAGGTGTTTTTGGTTATGATAGTGAAAATTTTGAGTTCATAAGGTTTTACATATTTATAAAGTAATATATGGGGCTTAAGTGGGAGATCGTTGGGTTTTAATTTATCATGTGGGCCTACATATGTAATTAATTGTATATAAATATTATCTTAATGTTAAGTCCAATTAAAGTGATCTAATAAAGAGTTAACGTTATAGGTTTTTGGCATTTGCATAAAGTGTAAGCCGGATTATATGTGTAGAGACTGAATCCATTAAAGTTATATTTGATGATGAGCCGAATACATAAAGAAATATAAATAGAGTTATGACCTCCAATTCATATATAATTTCTCATTTTTGATTTATCCCATCAATGCAAGAATTAAAAGAGAAATCATATTGAAGAAGAATAATAATAATAATAAAAAACCCCCACGATCAAGAACAGTCAATTTATAATTAACAATTAAGAAGAAGGAATTCAAGAATCAAGGCTGTGGATTAAGAAGCAAAATCAAGGACAAGAAATAAGAATCAAAGGAGGCAAAATTCAAGATTAAAAGTGAAGAAGCTAAACATGAAAAGATTGCAGTTTAAGTTTCAAGATTTAAGATCTGGAATCAAAATTCAGTAATAATGAATTATTCCCAATGAATTAAGGTATGTTCCGCATTTGACATTAAGAATTTTGGCAATAAAGTAATTGAGTTTTCATATTCTAAGGGGGGTGTATTCAATTGAGATTTTTAAAGACTTTTTTTAAATGAGTGACTTTTGTAGACTTTTAAATGATTTATATGGATTTGGTAAGAATTAATAAAAGTCTTCTATGAACTTGTGTAGATTTTCACTAGACTTTTAGATACTTTTAAAGACTTCTTTTATTAGAGACTTTTATATTTTAAAATAAAATATTAAGGAGCTGTCTGGTATCCATTTTTTGGAGCAAAAAAATGAATTTTTTACCGTTACAAATCAGAATTGCCGTCATTTTTTACTTCACCTCTGACAAGTGGGACCCACAGTTATCCTCTAACGGTCCATTTTTCCCTTAAAAATTTTAAGGAAATGGTTACAAGACAGCCCCTAAGCATATATAATGTAATATTTTAAACATTTTCTTAAAATTCCAAATCATTCATAATTTATATAATTGAAAATGCAAAACAATGAATCAGATTTCTCATGTCAAATAATTTTTTTTTTCAAGTCACATAAAATGGATTAACAAATAATCAAAATACTAAAAAAATTGAATTGTATTTAGTTATGTTCAACAAAAAATCATCAAGCATTTCCAATATCATTCCACATATAGCCATGTCAACAAGCTAAGTCACGAGCTGAAAAACAAACCGAGCCGAGCAAAAGATCGACCAAAAAATAAGGCTCGGCCTGAGCTTTAGCGGGCCAAACTGAGTCGACTCGGGATTTTTTTGGTGTAAAATCTACATTTTTTACTTAAAGAATTTAAAATTTGTACAGTTTATACGTACTATAAATTAAATAAAGGTTAAAACCATTATCCTTTATCCAGGTTTGGGACCGGCTACATTTATCGTAGGTGGAGTTAAAATTGTACATGAATAAAATATTTCGTGTACAATTTTTTTAAAACAAAGAAATTTAAAAATTATGTATTTTTTCAAAAATGACCTTTTTGACAATGAAATCACATCCAATGCTCTTGTTTATCATGTTCCCATCTTCCTTAACTAAGTCCATTCTAAAAAAAAATGAGGCTTAACAGATATTGTTGGGCAAAAGTACAAAAAAAAAAAAACATTAAGAAACATTGCGTGCTGGTAGCTGTAGCTACAATTGCCCTTGTAGGCAGCTTTTAAATTTATTTTTCTAAAACGAGCGAGGCTCGTATGGGCCGGCTAGCGTGGCTCGTCGAGTTGCTTGAGTTTGGGTTGACGTCCCAAAATGGGCTTCGTTGTAATCGAGCCCGAGCCGACGACCTTTTTTGTCATCCTTACTCACATATCAGTTGCTATAGTAGTCCTCCATGCATTAGCACT
>CAIGRE010243365.1:0-22734 GCA_903798275.1 Fraxinus angustifolia subsp. syriaca | reverse complement strand
ATTTAGATTTTTTTTTTTTGGTAATTCAAACTGATATCGTTTTAAAGAAAATCTTACATTTTGATATGAATTGAATGCTGTGGATGCTTACTACATTTTGCTTAAGTGAGGGACCCAGGCGCATGTTTTCCTGATGCTTGCTCTGGTGCATTTGATAATAGGTTGCTTGAACTCTATGGACTATATTACTTTGTATTTGATTCACTTCTCCAGCCATAATCTGGAAAAGTGTAAAAAGGAAAACATTGAGGAAAATCTGTAAGGGCGTGTTTGATTTGCTTTATTTTCCNGAAAATCTGTAAGGGCGTGTTTGATTTGCTTTATTTTCCATGGAATTTTCTTTTTTTTCTTTTTTTTCCACATGAGTTCCTTCTTTTGGGGTGTTTGATTGGCTATTTTTCCATGGAAAAATATTTTTTAAAAGTTGATCACGCGACCATGTTTTCCTGAAAAACAAGGAAAACATTTTCTTTACAAGGGTAGGTTTTTATTTTCTAGGCAATTCATGCTTTCCAAAAACTCAACTTTATGAAAAAGTACAACATTTTTTAGGATGAAAAATAAGCCAATCAAACACACTCTAAAAATAGTTCATATTAGATTGGTTGACTCAATAGGCAGCAGTGCTATATGTTCTTAGATGGAAACTATTTCCTTGACAAAATATGATGCTTGGAACCTTGATGACCACCCAGATGTTAGTGTGCCTCCTTATCTTGTCTCAAAAGAAAAAGATGAAAATATTAAAGGTGAGTAATCAATACAAAATTGAGAAGTTTGGCATCTATATTTTTTCGTCTGCCTGACCTGGCTTTGTATGAGGTGTTTCGTTATTGGTGGCCTTGTGGGGTACTTCCCAGCCAGCAGATGGAATATAGACACCAATGGAGGTACCTGCTTTGAAATCTAAGGTGTTACAAGGGACGTAAATTGCTGGTGTTATTATGTATATAGTTATCAGGTCCTGCTTGGAATAATGAACTGTTTCCATAGAAATTTTTATTCCCATAAGACCACAGCTACAAATTAATACCTGGCTGAGTATTTTGTTCCTGAAAGGCCCGACAACGAGGTAATCCCTTGCCGAGAAGTTGTTAATAATCTGTTGCTGGTCTGAGGACTTGTTGATTTAGTCAATGAAAATGTTCATTTTGACTCAATAGAGGTACATTCTAAAATATCAACCTTCTCGCATTCTAATTGAAGACTGAGTGAGAAACCCAGTTTAAGGCATTATTTGCTTGTTCAGACAGGTACGTGAAACAGTTTTATCTGTTTGTTCTTCAATTTTTTATTTGATGAGTGCATTATGAGACAGGCTGAAGGCTCCAGCAGAAAAGCTTGATAAGATTGGATTGTGGATTCTATTTCGTAGCTAAGGGGATAAAGATAAAATTGATACCCCGCCCGAACAAAATGATACACAAAAGAGAAAAGACATTCAATCATTTTATTTTGTTTGTATAAGCAAAGAAAAAGATTTGAAGATTTTAACTGAGGAAGCTGAATGCATTGATCTAGCTATGGAATGGTACTTTCACCCACCCTAGGTATTCAATTCAATCCCTTTCCCTATATCCCCTTTAGGGTTCTTGTTTAATTCGAGGCTATAAAGTGCTCGCTTGAGGCTGCAAAGAGAGAGAATGCTTTTGGAACATGAATTATCGGCACCTTGAACTGTACTGTCGGAACTGTGCAAGACACTCTCCTTAAAGCATTAAACCCCTTCCTTGTTTGTGGTGCCCCCCCTCTATCCTAGTGGGAATGACTAGTGGATTAAAGAATTGAAAGACGTGGAGCGGGGGTTTCTGGATATAGCTTCAACACCTCAAGGTAAATTACAGTAATCACAATGAGGAAGCTTTGGATTATTATGTAGTTTTACCCTTGGTTTGGGAAACTACCTTGCGGGATTGCATTGTGTTTTTCCTTTGTAAAATCTCTGATGGAGTGCCCTGAAACAATTCTTCCGTTTAGACATTTTTTTGTTTTCTCCAATAAACCATAACATCCCCATTGCACCTTGCTAGTGTGAAATTGCTGATTTTTTTAGCTTAACAATGTGTATTAAAGGGCAAGACAGTATGAATGCATATTATCTCTTTGACGGTAATAATTATGAATGCATTTTTTCCTTCCATATATTGTTATATTTGATCCTTTGCTGCACATGCATTTTAATTCTTGCTCTCATACATTGCCCGTTTTGTTGTACAATTTTCCTTTCCCTGTTTTTCTTGTTGATCATACTCTGGTATGAAGCTTTAAACAAAGTTATTGGGAGGCACAGGTGACAGGGATAAAAGAGAAAGAAGCAAAGACGGGGGAAGGGAGCGAGATGATAAGAAGAGAGACAGGCACCGGAGTAGGAGCCGAGAACGGGACAGACAGAGAGATAGAGATCGGGGCTACGAGTATGATCGAAATAGAGAATATGGACGGGAGCGAGATCGTGATAGGGACCGCAGCAGGTACCGCGTTTGAGTAATGTATTGAACCTTCTGTCGTGTGTGTTTATGGACGAAAATGTGTTGCAATTATGTCAGTAAAATACATTTATGTTTTCCATTTTAACATCAACAGTACGTGCAAGTTCTCTTGGAACCAGGCTTTGAATGAATAAATGGATTTGGGATCATGTATTTACATACGGGATAATTATCATGTAACATTCTTACATTTTATTATTATTATTGTGAAAAAGGATTTTTTATTTTTTGACATTTTCACTTTTCATTGTGCAAAATGTCATTTTCATTCATTTTCTCAATAAAAAGTTGTGAATTGATGAATATATCATTTTATTTAAATAAAACCAAAAGAAAAAGAAAGATCTAACTGCAATTAGGGTCCGTTTGATTGCAAATGTGGAAAATAGATAGAAAGAAAATGTTTTACAGTGAATTAATTTGCTTAGAAATTATTTTATTGTGAATTGTAATTTATTG
The DNA here is from genome assembly GCA_903798275.1 of Fraxinus angustifolia subsp. syriaca. Classification (NCBI taxonomy): domain Eukaryota; kingdom Viridiplantae; phylum Streptophyta; class Magnoliopsida; order Lamiales; family Oleaceae; genus Fraxinus; species Fraxinus angustifolia. The sequence continues at coordinate 19,786 of CAIGRE010243365.1, read as the reverse complement.
TGCTTGATTGATATAATTTTTCATTGAAAATGTTGAAAGTTTAGTGTATGTTTATCTTTGTTTTTTTTATGGAAATGGTCCATTAAAGTGATAATTTTTTCTACTATTGGGTCTAGAATTTGTTCCAATTGAAAAAAATTATCATATCAAATGTTATTCGTTTGGCTTTGTTTTGCATGAAAATTGACAATAAAAGTGATAAGCTATTTTACCATTGTATCTAGACTCTTTTCCAATTGAAAAAAAAAAACTTGGAAATTTTTTCCCCCAGAACATCAAGAATTTATTTTCCTGAAAAAGGTGGAAAAAATATTTTTGTCTATCAAACACTACAAAAGTTGAAAAATATGGCGAATCAAACGGAGCCTTACATTCTATTTTGACAAATTTTATAAATCAATTTATATATGATCAAATTCATTTACAATTGTTAAATTTCATTTTCAACTAAGTTAAACCATTTATAAAATTCTTTCCAGACGGAGACTAAGCATTAAAGTGAGAATGTAATGGGTTTGGGTAAATTACACATGGTGCAACTATAGAAGGTCATTATTTTAGTTTAACAATGAATTTTAAGACAAAATATTAAGTAGGAAGGAAGTCACTCTTCCATTGAAATTCCTTCCAAGAAAGGTTAAAAACATCTTATTTGTATATCATATTATTTAAGATTAAAAATAAATAAAAATCCCACGCATACAGGAAAATTAAATGATCATGAACATGTAATCAATCATAAACCTGCTGATTAAAAATCAGACGTCTGATCATTTCTGAATCTCATGCATAATAGAGAGTACCACAGCAGAGAGTTGAAACGTGTTACGATTTCTCTTTGTCAATGGAGAAACTAACCCTTCTCTCTCATTAAATCCATCTTCACAAGTTGCAGCAGCATCCATTACAGAACTTATTTGTATATTTGCATCGTCATATCGTTTCGAGTTGTAATATTTCATGGCCTGCTTCACAGAAGAGATTGCATCAGAAAAAAGTTCTAAGCAATCCTTCAAATACTGTTTTGAAAGAGGATCCCATCTCCTGTTTTTCATCAAGCGTTTGATGTGACAACGCGTATCTGTAACGTTGTGACGTACGAGTCTGATCGAGATCATCCCGAGCCCTCGTAAACTTACACACTGGGTCGCTGGCGCTGCCTGTAGGGAAGTTGTGCAGAAGTCGTACCCGATGTTTGGATCACGACGTGCCAATGTTTCGCACGTTTCGTTGATCAAGTTCTGGCCATTCGCGGGGTGGGTCGAGATCAGGAAGGAGAGGAAGAGGGCTGGAAGAATGAAAGAGAAGAAGGGACTCATTTTTCCTTAGGTATATGATATTTTGGTGTGTTATTCTTGTCGTCTCGAGAGGGTTTATATAGCTTGGCTAGAGCCTAGAAATATGGGTTGGTACATGTCACGTGTGTATTTTGATTATTTCTTGGGTTCTTTGGAAAATAAATGTCTGACTTGGGCCAATATTATCCATTGCCCTCAAAAGGAACCTAATTGGCACGTTGAATTGATAATACTGGACATAATTAAGAAATTTATTATTCTATGCATTGTTGTTTTATATTATTCTCATGTTTGGTACACATTAAAATTTTTATTTTTATTCTTCTGCTCATTTTCAATTACATATTATTCAATAAAATAATATTTTCTATTACATCAATAATTTTTCCTTCTTTTTCAATCACACATTTTCAATCACTCTACTATTTCAGAATATATTCTTTCAAAATAATGTGACTCAAACACATGTACAAAATATGGCAAGAGCAAGAATCCTATGGCCACAAGCTAAATGCAAGTTTCAATATCAAGTCTCGACCGTCAAGATTACTGTATAAAATCAAAATGAGACTATGAGCTCGTTTGGCATAACTCTTGAGAAGTCAAAATAAACTCTGAAGACTCGAAAGCTGCTTTTGAACACATTTGACTAATTTTATAAAATTATTTCTTCTAGTTTGAAATCTTTTTCGAAAAAAGTTTGTTTAATATGACTTCTTCTGAAAAATTCTTTTAAAATATGAAGTTATTTTAGAAATTAGTTTCAATACAAAAATTAAAATAACTTTTTCAAGAAACTTTTTACACAGAGCAAAAGCAAAAATTATGTCAAACACGTACACGTACGGTTAAATGATACTAAGGACAATTAAAAGAAGACAGTCCAATTAACTCTGGTATAGTCGATTGTTGTCATATAGAATATTCTCACCATGTTATTATTACATTTTTCAAATAAATATTTGCCAGCAAACCATAATCTTTTTGGCAGCTATACAATATTTTTTGAAGAGATATGCATGTAAAATGGTACAAAAAAATGGATTGTTGCTGGTTATGTAGGATGGTGACGAATTAAAACGAAACAGCTGAGGGATTTTAGATCTTTATTTTGACTCTTTAACAGACAATCGAAAGCTGCTGTTCAATGTAAATAACAAAAGTACCTTTTGTGATGGAAATTATATTCTTGAGAATAGCAAATTTATATTGATATTTTATTGTCGGTAAAGTAAATTATACCGTACTAAGATTATTATCAATAAGCATTGGTCTTCTCTTCATACATGATGTTATGACTATATATAGAGACCTTTGCGTTTTTCTTAAGGGACGACCAGACCTAATTACCACAATTATGGATAAAATGTTTAGTCTCTATTCAAGTTCAACCATATTCTTGTATCTAATACTGCTTGTCGACCATAGTTTTAAGAATTAAGCTACTTGTACTGTTGTAAAATAAGTCAATTTGCAATAACCCGGTGATAGAACTTGTACCAATTGTTATGAACATTAAACCCAAGAAAATATGATAAGATGAAAATAAAAATCACAATCACAAGAACCTAAGATTTAACGTGGAAACCTAACTTCGAGAAACAATCACAGGCAAAAGCAGAAAATTCACTATAATCAGTAGTAATGAGTTACAAGTATTTTATGTGAATCTAAATCCAACAAGATTCTCAACTTGGTCTCTCTATTATGCGAGTCTCTCTCTTGATCTCCTAAACCGTTCTCTAAGTCGATCAAATAAATATGTATAATATATCACATATTTATAATACAAGAATATCAAAAATATTAGGAGAATACAAGCAAAAATCTAACACAAGGTGAAGTCATATTACAACAGGTAAAATCAATGGTGAGTATTTGAGTTGAAAAAAGAGAAAAATTTCTAAACTCGAGAATCCTTCTTATTCTTTAAGGATGACAAAAAAATTCGTTCAACTCGATACACGTCGAGCCCCGCCCTCAAATGGGGCCGGAATTACTCAGGTAAATGGGGTGTAGGTCATTGCCCCCGAAACGAGTACGAGACGGGTACGAAAAACGTAGTATCCACCCCATTTAAAGTTAGTTCTAAGTTTAGGTTTTTTATCAAATAAAAATAAAAGAATTATTATCATTTTTAAAGAGAACATAAGTTATTATTAACAAATTGGAAAAAAAGTAATAATATTTACTAACTATAAATATTAAAAAAAATAAATAAAAAAAAATTGGACAATAAATAGGGTAGGTGACCCGCTCCTTCCCATTTTAACCAAATATGGGTATGGGGATGATGTAAGGTGATAAAAACACCCGAGGAATGGGAGTGGGAATGATCGATCCATCCCAAATCCGCTTAGTTGCCATCCCTATTATTCGTTTTGGACTCCTTCAAAACTCTTCCAAATCATACAACCAACTCCAAACAAAACTCACAATTAAATTCTCAATAGAATTCGGATCACGCCCAAATTCTAACATGTACCTTCATTTTGTACAACTAGTTTGACGTTGCATGCATGACATGCTGTTAAGGAATAAAATCTCACCTTAAATAAAGATGAAAACATAGACCAACTTATAAATGATTGTGTTATTACTCTTAATAAGGTTGACCTTGTAAGATGAAATCTCAGATCTTAACACATGCTTCTGTCCATTGATTTGAATTTCTGTCAAAGTGGTTATACAAAATGAATGTACTTGTAGCAAAATTGTAGTTTTTAATTGGTTAATCATCTTGCTTAAGTTACAAGAAAGAGTTTTAACCCGTGAGACCGGCAGATTTTGGTCCCTCTAGTTTTTTGCTTGTACGCATCTACTTACAATATGCCGAATTAACGCCATGTTCAGTGCCTATAAAGTATATGCTTTTAAGGAAAGAAGCACTACGCATTAACACACCATAAACATGTCTTCTAAGACTTCTAAATTTTAAGAGCAGATCCTTATCCCAAATATTCAACACAAACTTTGACGTATATAAAAGCCAGAAAGAGAAGCGCGACAAGGGGAGAAATTTGTGGTCTTTTCTTGTATTATAATTTACTACTAAATGGTTATCAAAGAGAAGGAAAAATAATAATAATGAAAGAGAAATGAACAACGTAGAAACATGTAACTTTGTTGATTAACAAAATTTAGTAACTAGAGGAAACTACGCCCCAATTTGAGATCCATTCTTGGGTTAAAATGTGTTTCGGAATAGAGATTTTATGGTGAAGGCGCGGTTAAAAAAAATAAGGAAAAATTTTGGATTTATGTGTAAAATTATTTTATGGAAGAATGTGTAGTTGAAAATGAGTTTTTGAAAAAATCGAATTCAAACAGGGGCTACCAGAATCACTGGTTCTTCATGCTATGATTTGTCTTATGTAAGTATATGCGTCACCACCATTCAGGTGAACATGGGCGGATGTTGGGGGTCCAGTGCAGCCTCAGCCCAGAAAGGAGTTTTGTCTGTAAGTTTTTTGAAAAAAAATTATAGCTCAGCCCAAATTTGAAGTTAGCACACTAGCTATCCTATTCAATATTGTGGAAAATACATCTATCCAAACATTTCAACTTCACAATTCAAAAATAAGATTTACAAGTTTCTTATTTAGAAATCGGATAATTCAAAATTTTGATATTAGTAAATATATTATAAAATTAAATTAATACGCATACCACCCATTTTCTTCTATCTTTTCTCTCTCTACCATTTCCTTTCTCTCCATACCCCTCCATTCTCTCCTCTCTTTATTATCGTCGGAGATACTGTGGCGCAATACTCAAGACGCCACCATCGCAGCGACAACGCTTTGAAACAGCCAGCGTCTGTGGATTCGTCACTCCGAAGCAAACATCACCACCACGAATATGTTAAGAAGAAGGCGATGACAAGTCTGATATAAGTAACGACAAGCGTCACTACTTCATGGTGGTCGTGGATCTTTGTGTCTGACAGAAAAGGATGTGAATCTATGGTGGTATGTGGTGGTGGTGCGGTGGGTGGAGGTGGTGGCGCAACGACGATGATTTTGGGGTTTTAGGTTGGTCTCTTCCTCCGATCTGTTTTGTCAGAGCTTTGGGGGTGCATTGCGGTGGTGGTGGTGGTTGTAGCGGTAATGGGTTATTTTGGATCTGATTTTTTTTTTTTTTTTTGGTGTTTTAGTGGTGGTGGTTGATATGTTTGGATGCATTGGTGTTAGGGTGGTGCTCAATCGCTATTTTTTGTTTTTGTTTCAAATTGCGAGGTGGCGGCGGCAATGAGGTGGTGCCAGCTTTTTGGTTTTTGTTTTTGTTTCTTTTGTGGGTTTCAGATTGTGAAATTGTGTCGGTGGCGGTGACGGTGACGGTGTAACAGTAAGGTGATGCCGACTTTTTGTGCTATGTCTCTTTTTGTGTGTTTCAGATTATGAGGTGGTGTTGGTGGCGGTGGCGGTGTCGGTGTTGACTTTTTAGGTTTGTTTTCTGTTTTTTATTTATTGTTGGTTACATATTGTAAAGCAATGTTGGTGGTTATGGTAGTGGTGCGGTGATTGTGGGTGGGATGGCCTGGGGTAGGGTAGGGTTTGAGAGTAATTATTTGATTGATTGTGACCAATAATTAATATACAACAAATTATTTGAGATTGTGACCAATAAATTGAATATTTTGTGACCAATGTAACCAATAACTTTTGACTAATAAATAATATGTGACCTAAAAATTTGTGTTGTGATTTATGTGATTTGTGATCGATAAATAAATTGTGACCTATAAATTTTTTTATTTGTGACAAATGAATAATTGTGACCTATAATTTTTTTTTTTTATTTGTAACCGTAAAATAATTTGTGGCCTATAAAAATTTTTATTCGTGATTAAGAAATAATTTGTGACTAATTAATTTGATTATTTGTGATCAAATACTATGAAATTGTGACCTCAATATATATAATTAATAAATATATTTTAAATTAATTATTTCATGAATTCAATTTAATTGATATTAGATTTTTAAATTTTAAACCTTATTTCTTAATTTTGAAATGGGCAATATTTAATTTCTTAAATATGAAATTTTCCCTTCAATATTTAGTCTTTATCATTTCTGGCATTGCGAGATTTTTGTGAGAATTTTGGAGTCTCTGCAGTACTTTTCGGATTCTACTTTTATATTACGATTATTCAATCTCGCTTTGGAAAGTTAATGAAAACGAATGGATTTTGATTCCTTTTATTGAATTGCTTTTTTGTGTACTGTTGTTCTAACTTTTCTGCAATGATTTTTGAATAAAGATATGGCATTTTAGTTCTATGAAATAAAGTTTAAAGTTCAATTATTTTTGCCAAAGGCTTTAAAAGTTAAAGCTGCAATTTACTCTTAACGTTGTGACTGCTAATTACGTGAGTTTAATTTTTAATTTTTGTATGATGTGCAAGGAAAATTATGTGAAATTGCAAAAATACAATTCCACATTTAGAATAATAGTTTTGTGAATATTATTTTTCGTTTTTCATATTTTTTAATCTAATTGAATATGACTTCATCCATCAATTATTTCAGTGGACCAACTTCACTACAGTTAAAAATGGAACATCGTCAATCTGATGCCAAGAAAAGGAAATGTTACGGGCCTGTGTCAGACCCATCACCTCATCCGCTACGTGTCAACAGAGGTGGTCCATACCACGCCACGTGGTGGCCGAGGTGATTGCGCATGGGACAAGTTGATTGCTTAAGCCGAAGTGGTTACATGAGGGAGGAACTGAACACACGCTCAACAGTAGAGCCAACTTCATCCGCAAGCCACCGCGGATGCAAAGGCCCGCACTCTGCCTTTACGACGTTGTACTTGCCTCGCCTCGCCCCATCAAATGTCTCTTTGAAGAATCTTTCCAAAGTCAAATCATTGACTGATTAATGAGACGTATGGCAGACCCAAAGGTCAATTCAGCTGCTTTTGTCAGAGACATTCAATGCTAGCCAACCTATGGAGGGACGGATTGACACCTAGGATGAGGCAAGCCTTGATGATATGATAATATGTGTTTCTTCATCCAACGGCTCTCCTCCTCCCATCTGTAGTATAAATATCCCTTCCTTGTGCCAGAAGAAGGATTTGAATCCATATTTTCTCCTACCACATTGCAAAACTCAAGTACTATCCTCCTTTTTCAATACTAGCGCCTTATCATTACACTTTACATCAACCACTTCCCGGCGAGTGTCCCACGGGCAGCGAACCCTTTCCGATTGAAATTTGAATTGACTTGACCGTCGGAGTGCTCACGGCCGCTCCCAACCCCTCCAGGAATGGCCACGAGTGACTAACGGTGTACTACATATGCAGGGAAGAGCAGATTTGAAAACTTATTCTGTTGGCCACACGTTGGAGCCGTTTTTCGAGGTCAACAGATTCGCACCGTCTGTGAGAAATTTACTTAAACCACGAATCTCCCCACCAAAAAGCTTGTTTGAGCATCCAGTTGATATTCTCCCTTGAAAAAGGGATCGGTTCTTGAAAAAGGATCGACTATATACCAAGCTCTGTTGCTAGGGAGAGGCCCCTCACATCGAACCATGAGTTCCGGTAACGAAGGGATTAACCCAAGGAGAACTGGGGAGATCTTTGAAGAAGAGATTTCTCGAAATGTCACACATCACCGACCCCATCACCGGTATCGTAGAGGCAATAGAACCGTCCAACTAACTGTCGAAGTGGCTAGCATGGCCACGAACATGAGGAACATTGCAGCTCAAAACGCTACCACGCAGGAACTCCTCATGCAAGTGCAGAACCAATGTGGCTTCCAAGCCCCCCACAAAATCGTCAACAATCAGCCTATAGATGAACTGAGGTGGAATCTAGAAGGAGAACCCATCGAGTCTTCAAGGAGAAGTCCCTATCGAAAGAAAAGTGGGAATGGACACTTCCAACTACACAGTCGTACCGGCTGACAACGCCCCAGCTGGAGAGGACAGCTTCCCTCCAGAATATGAAGAGCAGCCACAGAGGTTTGCTAGTGTTTTTGATTGGATCAGATGGGCGCCTAGAAATAGGGACCAGCCCACCAACAGGGGCATGCACAAAGCCAAGTTCAGGCCCATCCACCTATAAATAGGCAAGAGAGGCGAAATATGGAAGATAGGGAGAACAAAGGTGAAACTGCCCAGATCCCACCTCGTCCAGCAATAGATGGGAACGACTCTGACGAACCATGTCGGTCATATGAGCTGGATGATGATGATGATAATATGCCATTCTCCAGAGAGCTTTGCACCTTTCTGATGCCTCATAACTTTGTCCCTCATAAGATTCTCAAATATGAAGGAAAGGGAAACCCGGGGAAGCATCTTAACAAGTATAAAATGCAAATGATCCTCAAAGGTACCTCGCCAGCTTTGAAATGCAGGGCTTTCCATCTAAATCTTGGCGGAGTTGCACAATATAGCAGATTGACACCACTTAGCATAAGGAGTTGGCCAAACCTAAAAAAGGCATTTCCAAACCAATACCTTCCAAGGAAAGATGGAGAAGCTCCAATACAGCGTTTGTGAGACATGAGGCAAGCAGCAGTGGAAATCTTGAAGAGCTACCTCGCCCACTTCACTGATGAGATAACTTATTGTAAACAAGTCACAAACAAGGAAGCCCTTTCAGCTCTGAAATGAGGGTTGAACATGAATACCTTGTTCTGGAGGGATGTCCGAAGTAAAACCCCTTCCACATATGATGAATTGGTAGAAATGATGAAGATTGAGATTGTCAATAAGGAAATGATTGACTACATAAACAAAGTCGCCCATGGACTCCCTCCACCTCAGAGGCAAATTGGTAGAGGACATACTTCCCAAATAGTGAGCCAGCAATGGACTTAGGTCGAGCACGCTGTAGTTCCCACTTCGGGATAAACAATGGCCACTGCCTACTGAATGTAGTACCTACCTTGGCTTATGAATATGTTGGACCCAACATTGGCAATTCAGTTAAGAACACTGGACGACCCTCAACTCTAAAAATAGAGGTTGAGGTGGAAGGCCTAGAGATAGGTCCCAGGAAGAATTGCGGCCTTATTACGATTTCCATCGCTACTATGGTCATGATATGAGCAAATGTAGAAGTACGAACCGGCCTGTAGGCAACCTTCGCAACACAAAGGATAATCACGACCGAGATAGTAAAGGAACTCTTTAAGAAGAGGCGAGACGAGGCGACATTCGCACCGCAACGATAGAAACGAGGATAGGGAGAGGTCATGGAGCGGACAATGTCCCAAGAGGTACTCAACTGCTTCTACTGAACACCAGCCCATTCGAGAAATTGATACTATTATTGGAGGACCCCATGTAGGTGGTGAATCAGAAAATGCTCAAAGAAATTATACCATAGATGCGAGAAGTCCACTAATGGCCAACTATATAGTGAGCCAATCCGTAAGGAACAGGGCTATGGGGCCCATTACATTCACCTAAGAAGACGCGATGGGTGTGCACTTTCCACATTGCGACGCCCTGGCAGTCAGGGTCGTAGTGGCCCGCAACGGGTTGAAACGCATGCTAGTGGATAATGGTGGCTCAGTTAACATCATATTCGGTACGGCTTTTGATAAAATGCCAGTAGATCATGAGCTAACACCAATGACCTCACCCCTCTACGGGTTCACCGGGATAGTATCATTTCCATCCCAGGTGGTACACTTCATGGAATTTTTAGTCGTTGACCGTCGATCTGCCTATCAAGGAGTTTTAGGGAGGCCAACCTTGAAAGAGTTATGGGCAGTAACTTCCATCCATCACATCTGCATGAAGTTTCCTACAAAATGTGGAATTGCCACTGTCCGGGGTGATCAGATGGGATCAAAGGAGTGTTATCTCAACTCTTTAAGAAAGATTGAATCGCAAGTCAACATGCAACTGGATGCTGAAACGTCAGAGGCCCCTAAAGAAGGGCTACCTCCGACGCTAGACACTGTCATGGCAGAAGCCAGACCTGAAGTATCCCGGAAGAGGGTAATTGAATTAAAATTCCAAATCACCCCAATGAAGGAGTTGGAAACCTTCCCAGTAGATCCACAGGACACAACCAAGGTTCTGCAGGTCGGGAAAGTGCTGGGAGAAGAGGCTAAGAAGATACTAAAAGACTTTGAATGGAGGCACGAAGACATGATTAGAATAGACCTAAAAATCAGTTGCCATCACCTGCAAATCGATCCGAACTGTACTCCACACAGGCAAACAAGACAGGCATTGAATGATGAATGGTATGAGGCCCTGAAAGAAGAAGTGGATAAGCTCATTAACAATAGTTTCGTTCGTGTAGCCAACTACCCGAAGTGGATTTCAAATCTCGTTTTGGTGAAGAAACACAACGACAAATGGAGGGTCTGCATTAATTTCTCTAACCTTAATCAGGCTTGCCTAAAGGATAGCTTCCCACTCCTCCGAATTGACCAATTAGTAGACTCAACTGCTACGCATGAACTGCTTAGTTTCATGGACGCCTATTCGGCCTACAATCAAATCCCTATGTTCCCGAGCGACGAGGACAACACCTTTTTCATCACTGATAGGGGGCTTTATTGTTACAAGGTAATGCCCTTCGGTTCGAAAAATGATGGGGCTACATACTAAAGGTAGTCAACAAGATGTTTGCTAATCAGCTCGGTAAAACAATGGAGAGTTATGTTGATGATATGCTTATGAAACGCCTCCGAGCTGAAGAGCATATCAAACACATAGGTGAGGCTTTTCAAACTTTGAGAAGGTACCATATGAGACTGAACCCTCTTAAATGTGCATTTAGCGTAGCTTCGAGCAAATTCTTAGGTTACATTGTGAATCGAGAGGAATCGAATCCAACCTAGAGAAAATCAAAGCTCTAATTGAAATGATATCGCTACAGAAGCCTACGGAAATGCAACGGCTTACTGGTAGAGTGGTCGCAGTCAATTACTTCGTCTCAAGTGCCACTGAAAAGTGCTTGCCCTTCTTCAAAATCCCCAAAGGAGGCAAGAAGTTCCAGTGGACCCCAGAGTGTGAGGGGGCGTTCCGGGAGTTAAAAAACTACTGGGACGATCACCCCTTCTCAGCAAGCCAAAAGATGGGGAATCTTTGTTGTTATACTTGGCAGTAGTGGATGACTCAATCAGCTCTGTGCTTGTGCCAGAATAAGAAACACACCAATTGCCAATCTACTATGTAAGCATAGACTTACTGTTTGTCGAAACGCATTACCCAGACATGGGGAAATTGGCTCTTGCTTTGGTCACTGTTTCCCAAAAGCTGAGGTCATACTTCCATGTTCACAACATTCAAGTGTTGACGAACTTTCCACTGAGGCAGGTCCTACAGAAGCCAGATGCCTCGGGAAGGTTACTAAAATAAGTTGTTGAGTTTAGTGAATTTAACATAATGTACACGCCCCGGATAGTAATCAAGGGTCAAGCCCTGGCTAATTTTGTAGCAGAGTTTGCTAGGGCCCCTGAAATTGAAGTGAACATGGAACCAACAGAACCTCCCACGTGGAATTTCTTTGTTGATGGATCCTCGGGAGAGACAGGCTCCGGGGCTGGTATTGTGCTGGAGAGCCCAGAGGGGCATAAGCTTAATTGTACCGTAAAGTTTGGATTCAAAGCTTCTAATAACATGTCTGAATATGAGGCCATCCTAGCTGGACTTCAGTCAGCCAGAGAGTTGCAAGTAAGAAAGTTGATCATAAGTAGTAATTCACAGTTAGTGGTGAACCAAGTAAATGAGAACTTTGTGGCCTGAGACAAGCATATGGCAGCCTATCTGAAGCTGGTCATAGGTTCTCTGCCCAAATTTGAAAGGTTCGAACTAATTTAGGTGCCATGCCAAGAGAACTCCTAAGCGGACGCTCTATCAAAACTGGCCAGTAACAAAGATTTGGAGCTGCTCAAAGTAGTGCCAATTGAGCATCGAGCCGAACCTTTTATCAATAGAGGTGAAGAACTAATGTGGATTGAGACCCTGGATGCTTTATATCTTAGCCTGCTTGAGAGAACAAACTTTGTCGGAGAATGAAATCGAAGCACGAAGGCTTTGAATGAGAGCTGATCACTTCGTCCTACAGGATGATATCCTGTATAAGCGAGGCTTCTCCTCTCCCCTGCTCAGATGCATAGGGGGAGAGGAAGTGAATTACATCCTAAGGGAAATACATGAAGGTGTTTGTGGAAATCACTCCGACGGACCTACCTTGGCACACTGGATACTCCAACAAGGGTATTATTGGTCGACCCTAAAAAGGGATGCCATTGAATTCGTACGCAAATGTGAGAAGTGACAATGCTTCTCCAATGTATAGAGGCAACCATCCCAAGAACTAACTGTTGTGTCCAGCCCCTAGCCATTCGCCAAATGGGGTGTGGACTTCATTGGCCCCTGCCCAAAGGGAGAGCGAACGCTCGCTTCGCCATCGTTGTTATTGACTACTTCACCAAGTGGGTAGAAGCAGAACCTCTGTCCAAGATTACTGAAGCAAACATTTCCAAATTCCTCTGGAAGAACATCATATGTCAGTTCGGCATACCTCATTCCTTGGTCTCAGACAATGGCAAACAATGCGACAATAGGAAGATTCGGAAACAATGCAACGAGCTCGAAATCAGGAAGCACTTTTCTTCACCCCGTCATCCCCATGCGAATGGTTAGGTAGAGGCGGTCAACAAGACCATCAAACTTACCCTGAAAAGGAAATTAGACTCTCCAAAGGGGCTTGGGTCGATGAACTCCCCCGAGTCCTGAGGGCCATCAGAACTACTTGTAAAACAGCCACTGGGGACCCCTTTTTCCATGACTTATGGAGCCAAAGCTATAAGCCATGTAGAGGTTAGTGTTTCTTCCCCTCATCGCATCCACTTCAACGAAGTAACAAATGACGATCTGAGGAGGTTTGAGCTGGATTTCCTTGAAAAAAAGATAGATAACTCTCAAATCAGACTCGCCTCCTACCAGCGTAAGATGCGCTACTATAACGCCAAAGTGAAGAAGAGAGCGTTTCGCATTGGCAACCTGGTGCTCCGTAGGGTTTTCCCTTCAACCAAAGATCTGGGCACATGGACTTTGGGACCAAATTGGAAAGGTTCGTATGAAATTATCCAGGAGATCAGACTCTGCACGTACACAATCGAGGACCTAGAAGGAAAGGTGATACCCTGCCCCTGGAACATCGAACACCTAAGAAGTACTACCAGTAAGCTTGTAACCTTGTAAATGTTGCAATCAAATGAATGAAATGATTTTCGTTCACCTCGCTCTTACATGGAATTGTAAAATAACCTTGCCGAGATACGAGCTTCTCCACAGGAGTCACCTCCAAGGACATCTACTAATCGGAGGTGGTGCGGGTGCCATCTTTGATGAAACAGAAAGTGCACATAGCAAAACAACATTGCCGAGGTGCAAGCTCCTCCATATGGGACCACCTCCAAGGACATATGCGTAATCAAAAGAGGTGCGGGTGTCATCTTTGATGAAATAGAAAGTGCACATAGCAAAACAACATTGTCGAGGTGCAAGCTTCTCCACTAGGGCTACCTCCAAGGACATCTGTAATATCAGGAGGTGCGGATGCCATCTTTGATGAAATAGAAAGTGCACATAGCAAAACAACCTTGTCGAGGTGTAAGCTTCTCCACAGGGGTCACCTCAAAGGATATCTACATAGTCAGAGGTAGTGCGGGTAACATCTTTGATGGAACAGAAAGTGCACATATCAAAACAACCTTGCCAGGTGCAAGCCCCTCCACAGGGGTCACCTCTAAGGACATCTGCTTAACCAGAGGCGGTGTGGTGCTACTTTTAGCGATACAGGATATCTTGAACGATGCGATATAACTTGGTTCTTCGTTGGCTTCTTCCATTTATTAAGTGGTTAAGAAAGGCTGATGCGATATTACTTGTTCTTCATTGACTTCTTCCATTTTATTAAGTGATTAAGCAAGGCTGATGCGATATAACTTGTTCTTCGTTGACTTCTTCCATTTTATTAAGTGGTTAAGAAAAGCCGATACGATATTACTTCTTCTTTGTTAGCTTTTTCTATTTTATCGAACTGTTAAGGTGAGTCGATGCGATCATACTTGAAGCAAGTTCAGAAATAATCTTTGTACAATTGAAATAAAGTAAAGCGAGGTGAAAACACTTGGAGAAAGTGAACTTCATTAATACTAAAGGGGACTGAAGCCATTTACATTGGAAATGAAATTACGAAATTTCTAATCTAAATCTATAATGGCCCCGACTTCAGCCTGCTCCTCCCCAGCCTCTTCTCCCTGGGGAGCTCATTCCTCATCTTTTGCCTCGACAACAGGCCGACCACCAGCGGGACCATCGAATTCTTCGTCAAGGAATTCGATATCCAGGTTGGGGTGCCTCTCGCGTAGGCAAGACATCATCTCCGGCAGCCCAAAACGTCCAGAAATTAGCGAAGTCATCATACTCCAATATTTTATCAAAATTGTCTTTATAATTCTGGACCATCATGTCGCCAATGGTCCTTACCTCTACCTTCAGATAGTCAGTCTCTTCATCCTGGGCTTCGGAGAGTTTCTTCAGCTCAGCCTTCTCCTTATTAGCCTCCACCAGAGTCTTAGGGACGAGCCTTTGATGCTCATTGGACTGGTCAATCCATTTAGTCAGAGCAGCTACTTGCGAAGATGACTCGTGCAACTCATTCTTCAGCCGATTAACTTGGATTTCGACTGTGTCCAACTTCGAGGTGGCTGTTATCCATTTTTCCTCTGCCTCCATGACATCCTTTTTAGCCTTGGCCACCTCCTCCTCCCACTAGCCCGAGGCTTTAACATTATCATCCAGTTCTTCATTCCGTTTGCGAAGGCCTCGGATCAAGACCTCTGTCGCGGCGCCCATACTTAGGGCCCTGGCCACACAAGCATTGTTGGCAGCCAATAGATCCTCTATTTCACACGAGACGACATGATTTTACCAATCCTCAGTACAGTATCTCCCATGGATCCGGGCTGTAGAGGCGGTTTCAAGAGGTAGCATTTCCAAAACTGCCTCAGGAAGATCCTCGTCTTTGCTCTCCAAAAAATTGATGGCCTTGCCTCGGGCCGGAGTGGCTGCAGGTATCTTTTACCTCTTCTTGGCAGGGCCTTCTGCGAAGTAAGTAGTTATTGGCACAATGGCATAAGGAATGGACGAAGGGGCCGCCACTGTTATCCCCACATCAGAAGGAGGAGGAGAGAGTGCATCTGATGAAGCCGAAGTAGATACCCCAGTTGGGCAGGCTCTCTCTTCTCTCTTGATAATGGAGGCTCTTTCCTCCATCTCGTTCTCCTCAGTGGACTGCTGTACAGCCCTGCTGAAAGTAGGCAGACACTCTAATTGTTTCTTGTAAATAGCCGAGCTGGCTCTCAACGCCTTCGCCTCCTGAACTAATTTGCGGATCGTAGCAAAGTCGGGCCTTCAACACCTTTTTCTTCGCAAAATCCCCTGCAAATAAGGTACAAATGACTAAGTGTACTCGGATAAGAGCAAAACATGAAAAGAGCTGAAGTGAGATGTTTACCCTGGCTTGCAATCAATCTTTGGAGAACGAAGTAGGTATTCTTATCAATAATATCCTTGAAGCTCCTCTCCAACGGAGGCGTCTGATAAAGCTGGCTTATTATACCCCAATCTTCCTCGGATATTTCGCACCTTGTGAAAGAGCTTGCAAACAAGATATATTAAAATCATAAGCAAAAATGCCAAGTGAAGTCTGCTCGAGAAATGAACTTACTGAAAGTTGAGTATGATATGGGAACTGTAAAAGGCGTCATGGGGTCGCCCTCCATAGTATTCCACCTCCCGGCTACCCAAAACCAGGAGCTTCTCCAACATTTAACAGAAGTGGACAGTCCGGTTAGAAAGGGGCATGGGACCCCAAGGCGCTAAATAATACCAGCCCTTAGTCTCGTCTCTCCTATATACGCTAAACGGCATATCTGCCCCTATGTTGGCCCGACGCCACAGCATCCATATTCCCATATTCTGAGACCATGCGTTTGAGTTGAGCTGCTTCGAGGCCATCCCATAAAGAACGGAGGGAAGGAAGCCTAAGGCCAGCCTTAAGTATGTTCTCGCTTACTGCCACGTACCTTGGCCTCGGGTAGCAGGCCCTCTCATGGGGCTCGAGTATGATCAATTATATACTGTTAGAGATCCTAAAAATGACCTTACACCTCTCTGGTAATTTTGGAAGGGTATTTCGAAGCCCCCCATTAAACTGAAGTGTCCACATGAGAGGCTAGTCGTTTCTAAATGTTTTCCCCAGCCCTAATGGCCCTACTCAATTCGTCCGAGGATACTAGCATGGGCTCCGTTAGAGCAGAACTCTCCTCACCTCACCTCTCCTCTCATCACTCCTAGAAGTATCAATAGATTGTTCGCTTGCCATTCCGTGATTTTTGGTAGAATCTTGAGAGAAATCGAAAAATATGAGGAAACTAAAAAAATATGATTGTTACCTAGCCCAATAGTAAATCTGTCCCTCACCGAAGTTTGTAAGACAGTCATCGGAGTCCTAAATGCTTGTCGGAGGAGAAAACGTAAGGAACAGTGAAGGTGAGAATCCTTTTATAGAGAATTGGAGATTTTCGCGAAGGTAAAAGGTTCAAAGTGGAAGAAATGGACCTTTTATAAGCATTCTGGAACTCACCCTAGCCATTGGATCTGTCCCAAGCACATTTGGGCCATCCAAAGCTAAGACCCCAAGATCACCATTGAAATCAAAGGTCACCAAATCAATGGTCTTGATGAAGCAATGAATCTTACGCATAGCCCGAACGCGTCGTCCCGAAAAATGGGAGCCGTCGCCATCATTGCCATCTATAGTAAAAGATGCGTGTCTTAGAAGCATGCAGACGCCTCTTTTATTTGCCTTGGGAAGACGCGAAAGCTTTCAAATCATTGGCATAAAACCCAAGGCTATCTCTTCAGAGCCGACGCGTTGCAACATATCTCTACAATATTGCCAACTCATGTCACTTCGGCCAGAGCAGAATTTGGTGTTGCAACAGCTTCATCAAGAGTTGCCAACTCCTATCGCTTCAGCCACTTCTGAACCTCGCGTTGCAACAACTCTCCACAGAGTTGCCAACCCATATCACTGGGACCAGAGCAGAATTTGGTATTGCAACAACTCCCTCCAGAGTTGCCAACTCTTATCGCTTCGGCCACTTTAGAACCTAACGTTGAAACAACTCTCCACAGAATTATCAGCCCTCTAGAGTTGCCAACAACGACCCTCGTCCCCTCAGATGCTTCAAGGAAAACGCAACATAGGTTCCAAGCTCATTCTCTCGCTTCTACAACGCCACAACTCGGCTCCATATCGATGCTTGGCAAAACCCCCACCATTGCCCAATCACCTCTCCCATGCTTTTCCCTGGCACTCCAGCTCTATGAGTTGAAAGTCCTTGTATATATGAATATCTGTACATAGACTTGCGGGACTATTGTTACGGGCTTGTGTCAGACTCACCACCTCATCCGCCACGTGTCAACAGAGATGGTCCATACCACGCCATATGGTGGTCGAGGTGATTGCGCATGGAACGAGCTAATTGCTTAAGCCGAAGTGATTACATGAGAAAGGAACTGAACACATGCCCAACAGTAGAGCCGAATTCATCATCGAACCACCGCAGATGCAATGTCCTACACTCTGCCTCTACAACGCTGTACTTGCATCGCCTTACCCCTATCAAATATCTCTTTAGAAGAATCTTTCCAAAGTCAAATCCCTGACTGATTGATGGGACGTGTGGTAGGACCCAAAGGTCAACTCAGCTACCTTTGTCAGAGACATTCAATGCTAGCCAACCTATGGAGGAACAGATTGATACCTAGGATGAGACAAGCCATGAGGATCTGATAAAACATGTCTCCTCATCGAACGGCTCTCCTCCTCTCATCTTTAGTATAAATATCCCCTCCTTATGCCATAAGAAGGATTCGAATCCATATTTTTTCCTATCATATTGCAAAACTCAAGTATTATCCTCCCCCTTCAATACTAGCATCTTATCATTACACTTTACATCAACCACTTCCCGGCGAGTGTCCCACTGCTGACGAACCCTTTCCTATTGAAATTTGAACTGACTTGACTGTTGGAGTGCTCACGGCCACTCCTAACCCCTCCAGAAATGGGCACGAATGACTAACGGTGTGCTACGTGTGCAGGGAAGAACATACTTGAAGACTTATTCTGTTGGCCTCGTGTCGGAACCATTTTTCAAGGTCAATGGAAAACGTTGTTCTCCTTCTTTAAAAAGGTCGATGAATCTACCACAGGTGCGCATTCTATTGAAGTTGAAGAAGATATTACAGTTCATCATTCTCCAATTTCATCTCCTGAAACTGAGATTCATTTATCTTTACAACCTAATTTGCAACAATTTACTTTGATTTAAAGGGATCTAGAAAAAAGGAAGCACATTAGTGAACATCTTATTAATTTATAAGATAAGATTAGACTGTCATATCTACAACCAGAGCCTTATCAACAAGTTCTTTTAAATCATCAGAAGTCAATATTTGGAAATCAAGATCGTCAATTTAAAAAAAATGGTTCAGTCAGTTTTGGTGGTTTGAGTATTCACCTTTAACAGATAAAGCATATTGTTTTTATTATTTTCTATTTTCGAATGATGGTAATTCATCAAATAGTTCAGCATTGGTCATGGGGGGATTTAACAATTGGAAGTGGGTTAACCAAGGGGATAAATGTGCATTTCTTCCTTATATGAGTTCAACACCTTCATCATTTCATAACATGTGTGTGAGAAGAGCTGAAGATTTAATGAGACTATCGGGACATATTGAAAAAGTCCTGAATGCTATACCTAGAGAAGAAGTTCTATGAAGATTACAATTCTAAGTGTTTAGGGGCTAACACTTCAAGTTTGTGCTTTCAGAGGTCATGGCGAATCTTCATCTTCATTGAACCGTGAAATTTTTATTGAACTTGTGAAAGCTTTTGCAAAATTGAATACAAAAATTGGAGAAGTTGTATTGGATAAAGCTCCTCAAAATGCTAAATACACTAATCCAAATGCTAAATAGAGTGCGTTAGATGATTCGTGTGGAGTTTGGAGAAAATTGCTTTTGTATTCTTGTCAATGAAGTACAAAACGAATCCGAAAGAGGACAAATGGTCATTATCTTGCGATTTGTGATCAATGGTGGTATTATAATAAAACGCTTATTTGCGATCAAAAGCAATAGTGACACTACATCATTGAATCTAAAAATGAGATATGTGATGTTCTTGTCAATCAAGACCTCATGTTCAAAAAATAAGAGGGCAGTGCTATGATGGTGCTAGCAATATGCGTTGTATTTGGAACGGACTTCAAGCAATATTTCCTAAAGAATGTCCATATACTTACTATATCCACTGTTTTTGCCCACCGACTATGATAGGAATGTAAAATGCATATTTTTTCCTTCTTATTTTATGCGCTCGTATATTTATTTTGTATC
>CAIGRE010243362.1:0-10388 GCA_903798275.1 Fraxinus angustifolia subsp. syriaca | reverse complement strand
TTTTTTTATGTAACAACAGATTATTTAATAAGCAATAATGATTTAACATTAATTAGCAAGTAGTAAAATGTTGCTATACTAACAATCAGACATTATGAGAAGCAATGTAATGTAAAAAAATAAAGTAACAAAATGTTGCTATATTAACAATCAGACATTATGAGAAGCAATATAATGTAAAAAAAAAGTAACAAAAATTTAAGAAAAATGTTACCATTCTAGCCCAAGGTAAGGCTTCCATTTTTATGTTGTCCATAGACTTGGGGAAATATAGTGTTGGAGTACTAAGAAAAATATGTTTTGTTATTGTATGACATATGAAACAGTCTTGTATTTATACCTGTCAAAAGAAGAAGGGAATCTCTTAGACAAACTTTATTTTGTAAATCACTCTAGAAAACTTCCTACTTAGTTTTGAGCAAATTATAAGCATAGAATAATTTTACATGGTAAAGACTATGCTTTTCAGAAAGAATTTTTTATTTCCAGCCATATTGAGTTATAATTTTGCCTCTTCTTCTTTTGCTTCTCTTATCCTCTTTTAGAGTACGTACACACTGTAAAGTTGAGCAATATTACAAATTCAAGCAATTTATAATTTGACCAGAATTGAACAAACCATAAACTATCAAGATATGAATGAGTTTGATGTAGAACACATGGTTGAATGGATTGAAAAAGAATTGGACTGAAAAGGAAAAAGATAATAGTGTATGTGTGGCAATTGAGCTCTGCTTTGGACCTATAATACCATTTCAAAAGGAGAATGATGAAATGAATAGAATTCACGTTTATGTCATGACGTATGATAGATTTTGGTCATCCGAGTTCGTTTAGGACTCGAAAATTGCTTTTAAAATTTTAGTTCTATTTTCGAATTCTTTGCAATTTTAGATTGTTTAAACTATGTTTTTCATGTAAACCCTTATAAATAAAATGTCAATTCGTCGTCTTTGATTATCTTACATTAATATAATTTCGTGAGTTTATTTTTTCTTTAATTTGGTGGATTCAAACATCGTGTTCTTAAATTTTCGCTTGAATTCCTTGTTTCGCGCCGCTTCAGAGATTAAGATACATTATTATGGTAACTTGCTAGTAGATTTCACGAGGAATTGTAACACGGTCATACAACGAATGGCAATACTCAAAGTCTGAATGAGCAAATAAGTTCCATTACACATTGTCTAAAAGGATTATTGACTTGATTTCTCGATGAGTTTCAGTACAATAATAAAGTTCGGCTTGATCATCAAAAAATATTAAGGTGTTTGCAAACATCTCTTGTTAAAATTCATTTTAACTTCACTATTTGAAAATTCGATCATGAAATCTTGTGTTAAATATAATTGATTACAATCATATTATAAACTTTTACATGTATCACATGTGAATGCTAGGGTTGTGTAGAACACAAATAGAACAATTTTAAACAACTTTAACAAGTTTAGAATTGTTCTATGATTTGTGCCCACTTGGTGCCTTTTTTGCAGCATCACAAGTTTAGAAATATTTACAAAACACGAGGAATCAAACACAATAGACACACCAAGCAAGGCGTGAAACTGAAAGTTATTATAATATCTTGATAGATTAGAGGTTTTTTTTTTTTATTTTTCCTCTCCCGTGGGGATTAAAATCTGATTTTCAATAAATTTTAATAAAAGTTAATAATATGCGTGGTTGAAAAGTTGTGGTCCCATTAAAATATGTAAATTATTTGTTGGCTTTGATTTGGCCACAAGTATAGGGTAGCATAGATAAATAATAAATAGATCTAAAAGTCTGAATTATCATTTTCACGAGGATTGCATATTCCTCTTAATATTAACTCTAACAGAAATAGCAAAATGGTATGGTGATTATGATTTCAAATTTAAATTCTATATATAATTAAATATAAAGCGTTAAACTAAACTACGAAGCGTTTATGAACATTCTTTTAATTAATATTGCTAGTATTTTTCCCTCTATTCTTCCATTTTAATATCAACCCAAGTAATTGATAATACCTCCACGATCAATATTTTTATATTTAATAATCTCTCTCGAGTAATATTAAATATATTCCCACATATAACTCTATTATACATGAAGAAAGCGAATATATGAAAATGGATTAAAGTTCAAGAACATCTATAATAAGATCAAGCAAAGCATATCGGTGTGTGTGTGTATATATAAAGAATTGTGCACAAATCACAATATTCCACGTAGAAGTTGACTTAAATTAGGAAACAATTTTTTTTGTCCCTACAACGGATCGCATGGTATTCACCTTGAACACGTCGGAGATAAATTTTCTCTTCTCGTGTGTGCGTAATATAAACCTTGCCATCGCATGGTTTAATGATTTCCTTCCCATTCAAGTTGGTCCCTGAATTTTCCTATTTGTTTAGCTCAAGTTCCTTCCTATTTGCATCGTGGGTCCCCCGTCTTTCAATTATTTATAACTTAATCCCCATATTCCGTTATTTGTTCCTTTTTAGTCGTTATCATTCGATTCTGGTCCCTTTTATCATACATCATCCAACATCGAATCTTTCTTAAAATTATCAATATACAACCAAAATTAAGTATCAAAACAATAAAAATACTCCTGAAGGTCTGTTTTCAATTGCCATTATATGTTGGACTTATCATATGTAATTAGAGACGATATTTAACATAATGGCGAATAAATCATTCCTTTAAATTAAGATATATTATTGTGTTAACTTGCTAGTAGATTTCACGAGAAATTGTAACACGGTCGTACAACGAATGTCGGTACTCAGAGTTTGAATGAGCAAATAAGTTCCATTACACATTGTCTAAAAGGATGATTGACTTGATTTCTCGATGAGTTTTAGTACAATAATAAAGTTCGACTTGATCATTGAAAAATATGAAGGTGTTTGCAAAAATCTCTTGTTAAAATTCATTTTAACTTCACTATTTGAAAATTCGATCATAAAATCTTGTGTTCAATAAAATTGATTACAATCATATTATAAACTTTACATGTATCACATGCGAATCCTAGTGTTGTGTATAACACAAACAGAACAATTTTAAACAACTTTAACAAGCTTAGAATTGTCTTATGATTTGTGCCCACTTGGTGCTTTTTTGCAACATCACAAGTTTTGGAAATATTAACATGCTAAACACGAGGAATCAAACACAATAGACACACCAAGCAATTTGTGAAACTGAAAGTTATTATAATATCTTGATAGATTAGGGTTTTTTTTTTTGTCATTATGGTCGCTCTTTAGCATTTTGTCAAGATAATAGAAAAGGGCATTGCTACATGTACTGATGTACATCAAATTTTACATAATGTGTTACATATTGCTACATGTTACTTTATCATTTGTCAGTTAAAAACAAGGTCAACTTTTTCATCTAATATTTTTCCTTTACATCATTTTATGCAATCCATTATGTACCATTTTTATGTTCAAGTAGCATAATCCAATTAGTAATAATATTAATTATATTCTGTTTGGTGGGGACTAAATTAGATTTTCAATAGATTCCAATAAAAGTTGATAATATGTGTGGTTGAAAAGTTGTGGCCCCATTAAAATATGTAATTAAAATTAATTGTTGGCTTTGATTTAGCCACAAGTGTAGGGTAGCATAGATAAATGATAAAGTAGATCTTAGAGTTCGAATTATCATTTTCACGAGGACATCATATTCCTCTTAATATTAACTCTAACCGAAATGGCAAAATGGTTTGGTAATTGTGATTTCAAATTTAAATTCTATAAATAATTAAATATAAAGTGTTAAACTAAACTACGAAGCCTTAATGAACATTCTTTTAATTAAAATCACTAGTATTTTTTTCCTATATTCTTCCATTTTAATATCAACCCAAAGTAATTGATAATACTTACTCCACGATCAATATTTTTTTATTTAATAATCTCTCTCGAGTAATGTTAAATATATTCCCACATATAACTCTATTATACATGAAAAATGCAAATATATGAAAATGGATTAAAGTTCAAGAACATCAATAATAAGATCATGCAAAGCATATCTGTGTGCGCGCGCTAGTTGGCTTAAATTGGGAAACAATCTTTTTTCCCTACAATGGATCACGTGGTGTTCACCTCGAACACGTTGGAGATAAATTTTCTCTTCTCGTGTGTGCGTAATATAAACCTTGCCATCGCATGGTTTAATGTTTTCCTTTCCATTCAAGTTGGTCCCTGAGTTTTCCTATTTGTTTAGCTCAAGTTCCTTCCCATTTGCATCGTGAGTTCCCCATCTTTCAATTATTTATAACTTAATCCCCATATTCTGTTATTTGTTCCTTTTTAGTCGTTATCATTCGATTCTGCTCCCTTTTTTCATACATCATCCAACATCGATTTTTTCTTAAAATTATCAATATACAACCAAAATTAAGTATCAAAACAATAAAAGTACTCCCAAAGGTCTGTTTTCAATTGTCAATATATGTTAGANAAGTACTCCCAAAGGTCTGTTTTCAATTGTCAATATATGTTAGATTTATCATATGTAATTAGAGACGATACTCAACAAAATGGCGAATAAATCATTCCCTTAAATTTAACTTGGAAAAGCGAAATTTTCTTCCTTGATAATTTCATTAACACACTCTTTTCGATGAAAAAACCTAAAAAGTAGTTTTTTTTAACCAAATGTTTATTTATATATATTCTTCTAAATAGAACCGTGAATAATACATGATTTTTGTTTTGTGGTTGCAGGCGTTCAAAGTAACTTCTATACTATCAAATTAATTAAGTAGGTTTTTTTTTCACTTTATATAAAACTAGTTTTCATCCGTGCGACGCACAGGTTTTATTTTTCTCGAGGGTATGTTAGTGTTGCATGAAGTAGCAAGTAATTATTATGCTCCATTTGAAGCATTCCACCTTTTACTTTTACTTTTCTGTTCAAGATCTTGCTATACGTTATTTTCATTTAGTTGCTAGCCATCATTATTCCAATGAGACAAAAGATATTTATGTCTTCTGATCAATCTGTGAAATTTTCGCAAATACAATGTTTAACAATTTCATTTACCTTGTAGTTATAGTTTTCATTCACATGTTGATAACAATTAGCCATGGGATTAGGATCCAAACCCAATTTCTCAAAACACGTTTCCCATTTAGTATAGTTCCTTTGGTAGACCAGACTTTCAATGCATTAGATAATTGGAAAGTGCTCATTCTGCATCGCTTTTTAATGAAGAAAGACAGTAAAAAAAAGTATAGAAACCTCTACAACATTAGAAAAATGAAAAAAGCCTGGAAAAATTCCTTCAACCAAAATTATATCCTCTGTTGATAACACGAAACTACAATGTTAGAATTCAAGATTGCAATGAGTTATACAATGCATGCTTGGCTAAACCTAATCCAAATTGGAAATAAGTTACATATTTTTTCAAGGTTGCTCAAATATGATCTGTGCTAATAGCAGCATATGTATACCATGCCACAGAAACAGAGTTTAACAGAACTATCAGAAACTTCCTGAATAGAGCAGCAAAAACAATATGAAGTGGTTAATTTCCTGATTCTTTTTTGTTTAGGCCTATCTCACATATTACTAATCTTTAATTTAAATGCTAGAAAGAGGTTCTACCACATTAGGCCAGAGATCAATTGCACATGCCTCTACAGTGTCAAGTAAACATTCAAATTGGCCATGCTGCAAACAAAACCAGAATCATATATAACTGATATAAGTGGAGACAAAAAGAACACTATCGGCATACAGTATTCAGTCCAAATTCAAAAGTTATCTTATTTGTAAGGGAAAAAAAAGCATGGACCTGTGGAAAATATGAGAAGATGCCCACTCTTGAAAATCTGTGAACATCAACACAAGTTGAAAATTACATAGATTGATAACAAACCACACATCATAGGCACTAAAATTGAAGTCCTGATAATTACGCAAACCCAATTATTTCAGAAACTCAAAAAGGGCAAAATTTTCAACAAAAATTCAGCGACAGTGTTCAGCTTAGTTTCAAAAATACTTCAACAAATTTGACTTCCATAGACTCTTCTCTATTTTGTTCCCCCTTAGAACTAAAATTCAAAAAAGTTGAGAGAAAGAAACAACAAGAATAACAAGTTTACCGTATTTGAATTTCCAATGCAAGGGCATCCAAATGCGGCAAGAGAAGCCGACATTTTCCCCTGCCTTATCACAATCAAGCTGACGTCTGAAGACAAAACCCGGGACTGAAACTGAGTCCACTCCCAATACTCTAAAAAAAAGCATCATTCAAGAGCCTCCTACCGTTGTCCCCTCTCTTTCTCTCTTCACAGCCACGAAGGCACTGGACATTGTTGAAAATTTTGACAGATCGATTGGTAAAGGTTTCAAACTTTCTTTTAATTCTTCGTATTTATTGTTCAATTTGTATTCTCATAATTTCAAAGAAGTAATTAGCTCGTGAAAAGAGAACTAAAGAAACATTACAAGTATTAACTGAAGACAACTGAGAGGTAAGAGAAAAATCACTATACAAGAGGTTGAATGAATTACAAAAAAAAATTATACTTCCTTCACTATTAAGAGGATTGGTCACAAAAAATGTGATTGAAGAAAGCCAAGGCCAACGACTTCATTTCAGAATTATGATTCTAAAAATGTTTGCTATGTCACTAAATTATTATTTTCAGATCATGAGACCTTATCTAAAACTGGGTATACAATCCGATAATGTAGCATGCTATGTAATAGAGTATTAGGAGCTGAACCATACCATCACGTGCGAGAGTTTTTCCTCCAATTTTCAGCACTTGAAAAGCCTCTCCTGCATTGATTAGAGGACTGACACTTGATCCAGAAGGAGGAGTTAATGTTAAATTTGTCGAACCAGAAAGAGGCCACTGGTTTGCAAAGACAACACCACCAGCTGGAGTTACACTAAGGTTATTGTAATAAGTTATCCCATTTATGGTTATGTTCAACATTCTTGAGCTCATTGAAACATGATCATCCGCACTATAAAGTGCGATGTAGTATGTCCAGTTAGGGAGAGATGCTGGAGGCCACATTAAGACCAGGGTTTCTGGCTGACCTTTTGTCAGCCGTGTCTGAAATACTCTCTCTAGGGGTAGATTCCAGATACCAGAAACAGAAACATTTTCAGAAGTCAATGCGGGAGAATTACTCTCTCCAAATGGTGCCCAATAACAATCAAATAGGTCGTAAGGGTATCTGTTTTTGGGCATGGTTATAGTTAGCTAATTGGCAGAATGAATAAAATACTCTATAACAAATATTATGATGATAAAAGAACATTCTTTTTACCAGTATAAAAAATGGGCGTTAAGCAAGATTCCATAATTATTACATTTTTGAGTTTATTCTTTCTCGAAACATAAAAACTTCTAACATTATCGTGAAGCAAGACAAAAATATTTTTTTTGTCTTTGAGCTAAGTATGAAAAGTGGCTACCAGCTAGGCAGTTACAAGTTTTAACCAAAATTTGGAGGGAAAGACTCCAAAGATTCCAAATTATGATATGAATCAACACAAGAGAAGCAATACACACACATTTAAGCAAAATTTAAAGGGAAAGACAATCCAAGGAGTCCTAATTAAACAAGTACTAAATGACTAATGTCCAAAGAATCCAAGATTTGCCCCTAATTTCTCTACTTTTCAAGCACTCGTTTTAAGATATGCAAATTCCATAGAAGCAAGAAGTTCATAAATCAACAAAATCAATTACATCAAAAGCTCACCTTATACACGTTCCCCAGAGCCCAAAAGTGTGCCTTGCAACTAAACTCAAAGCATAAGTATTAAAATCTGAGGAATTGTACAATTGATCCCACAAAATTAAAACCTCCAGGGCAGAAGTAAAAGGGTCTGAAGAGTAAACTTTCTGCATGACAGTGCTCAAGACCAGACAATAACTGTTTAGCATTTAACCTGTAACTAAGTCAATCAGATCTTAGTATATACATAAAAGAAAATTAACTAATTCTCAAGAAGAGGGGACAAAAATAACAACTGTTAGCATTTTCAGATAATCAACATGAACTCTGTAGGCGTTCTCAAATTCTCCTCTTCTCTTCTTCGTGAAAAAAAAAATGTAATATGCTTCCAAATATTATAAAATATTCATTTTTTTTTCTGCTCAGGTATCATCTAAGATTCTAAACCATCAGACGTGCACATCACCATTGTAATAAAAATTAGATTGTTCTAATCCAATATGCTCACTGAAAGAAAAATATATCCTTTCACATAAATATCCAAACTTGTGCTTTTTTTTTTTTTGAAAGGTAAATATCCAAACTTGTGCTTCACTGAACTTGATGTCTGGGCAAGATAATAGCCCTAAGATATCATGTTCCATGTACTCAAACCCGAGATATATGCTGCATGATAATCAAGAGGTAATTAATCCTTCCAACTTTATAATATTTGGATGGTCAAGCCAGCGAAGAATCATTATTTCTCGAGCCATGAAACGAACACTTTCTGATTCAAAATTATCAAATCGCACCTTCTTCAAAGCAACTATTTTCCCACTTTCTAAGTCACGAGCTTGGAATACAGAGCTGTATGTACCCTGACCAATATGTTTGAAAGATCAAACAAAATAACAATAACTTGTTTATCAGTTGAAAAGCCGATCTTAACAATGAAAATTTGAGGTTTTGTAACAAAAATGGTGCATATAGAAAGGTTTAAGTAAGAGAATAGATCATAGAAACTTTTGTTCGCACTGTATCACATAAAGCAGTTGGTTAAATATACAAATTACAAGCAGAAAACATAAGCAAACATTACATAAATATACAAAATATAGGAAGTGCTTTAACTTGCTTCAGAGATCAAATTAGCACAAAATATCGGTACATACGTCCAACATTTCGCTAGCTTCAAGCTTCGATTTTTCCTGACCTTAACACAATTGCATTAATGACAGGAGTATCAAAATCAGCAGATACAGAGATCCAGATACTTTTGCTTCACTTTTATCATCCTTCTAATCATAGAGAAAAATACTGGGACGTTCAATCTGTAAGTACCTATTTTAATGAACAAGCTCTTAATATTGCTCCAAAATTAGTTCATTGGAAATCATATGTCAATCATAGCAGTATTTTTTCCAATTTTCTGATTGGACAAAGGAGCAAATTCTATAGCTCTATAAATTAATTAATGGATGCTTAGAAACTATCACACCATATGCTTATGCAATTAGTCATCCTGTGGATTTTGGTTATTACGGAGGCGAAAACCCGGTGGCGAACGAAGAGTGGAAAATAGAAGGCCGATGGGCGAGTGCAATTCTTATGTTAAGCAAATGTACAAAAAAATGTCAAACTATCAAAATTAAAACCTAAATAATCACGATTTTTAATTATATTCACTGTAATCCAACAAGAAAATGGAAAAAAAAAATCCACTTCAAACACAATAGAATTATCCATCTGATGCACTCCATTTATAACTGTAAAAATGCATAAAAGAATTGGGAATTAAATAGTAATTCGATTCTCCTCTAAAAAAGATAGCGACAAAATAAAGGAAACAGAGACACCGACCTGGGTTTGCTCATTTAGAGACTCTACTTTTCCAGAAGATTTATTATGATCGGAAGTAGAGCTGGAGGACTGGGTTCAGGGCAATTCCGCCATTGGAGATTCTTGGTCTCGGGCTCCTAGATGTAAAATATTTGGGATTGTTTAACAATTGCTTGGAAGACATGTTTGGAATATAGGGTGGGTTAGGGCTACCTAAATTCAGTCTGTGAATGCACAAATCTGACGATTCTCTTTCTGATTTTTCATATAGGAGATATTTATCAGAACCAGATAATGAACAGTAAGTGCGAAAACGAAGGTGCGGAAATGAACCATACACGCCCCCATCCCCTCTTTTATGCGCCATGGAGAGACGTTCCGTGGCACGGGGAGTTTTTTTTTTTTAACACAATTGTGGGAAATTTCATTTACATAATATTCTTAATATTCAAATATTTTTTTTTCATTTAAAAATAAAAACAAACTAATTTTATAACTAAACATACGGTTACTCATATAAATAATCGTGCAATAAATACACGTGGCAAGTGGACAAGTTCCTACGAAGTCCTAAATGTCCTAAATATAGTCAGGTGAAACTGCACGGCAAGTGAACCTAGATTCGTCCCACAACATTCTACCCATATGGAGGGTCGGTCGAGCCACTATTGACCGAACCTCTACCTTGTCGAACCTCTTTTGGCCGAACCACTATTGGAAAGCTGAGCCCCAACGGATAACATGGAGCATGAACATGCGTATTGGAGAAGATCCCGTACCAGATCTTGTATCAAGTGGGTGATGTGACAACTCTATATATGTAGCTCCACTTAATGAAACAAGTC
>CAIGRE010243360.1:0-11129 GCA_903798275.1 Fraxinus angustifolia subsp. syriaca | reverse complement strand
ACAAAAAAAAAAAAAAAAAGAAATAAAATAAAACAAAAAGTCCATAGAACATTCTATATTGTAAAAGAATAGCTCAAAAAGCAAAGAAAAACAACAAAACATCTGAAAAATGTGAGACAATGACAAAATATTTGAAAAATGCAAGACAAACGGATGAACACCTTAGTCCCATTAGGCTTAGTCCTGATGCATAAGCCTTAGTAAGTTGAGGTGCAAACCTTTGTGAATTGAGGCATAGGCCTCGCATATGGGCCTTAAGACATAATTTTTGAGACGGGATTCGAGGCGTATGCATCAAATAGTTATTTTAAAAAATGGTTATATGATGTAGTAGTTCACTGGAGGTGGCCAAATCAAATACATCACTTTCTTTTGGAACTGAACATGATGCTTTCAGCAGCACCTAAATTCTAGTATTTGGTAATGTTGTAGGATCTGCAGGCTAATATGACAATATGATTTAACCTTTCAAAATGACTTTTATCATTTGTTTAATATGGTTCCCTGGATCCAGATTGACCTTCTTGAGCCTGTTTCCCATTTTCTGGATGCTGCTCGCATAAATTTGGCACCAGAAAATTTGATGGTCACAGAAGAGCACAAGGCTGTGAATTTCTATTGTGTTCCTCTGCAGGTAACTTGTGTAGACACGAATTACTTTGAAAAGTTAGTTGCCTTTTTTCACTTTTTAGTCATGGTTGTAGGTAGTTTGTCATCATTTCAAAATTTTCTAGAATGATGCTGGCTGTGCTATTCAATTGTTTTTCCTATGCGAAGTTAATCCTGTAATCTTGTTGTAACTTCTGTTGCCAGATATGAGACTTTGGGTCTGATTGAAAGATTTTTTTTTTGAAAGATAGGGTCTGATTGAAAGATGTTAATAACTTGATGACAAAACAAAGTGCTTTAGGGGGAAAAAAATATTTTTAGACGTTCAATTATTTTTCTCTTTGTTCCTCAGTGATTCCTTTCCAATTTTCTTTTAGGAGTTCACTCCCGATGCACAAAGGTATGATGTTATATGGGTCCAGTGGTGTATAGGACATCTTTCAGATGAAGACTTCATATCATTCTTCAAGAGAGCAAAGGTGATAATATACTACTGATACTGTTTGTATTTTTGGATGATATCCTGAAAATTTTCTCATCTTTGATAGTTATCGAGTCAATCAGTCTGGTGGCAATTCCTGTCATCTACGGGTTGGATCTTTATAATTTCTCAAACTAATTGCTACGTCTTCAACTGCGTAGATTGGTGTAAAAACTCAAATGTTGCTTCTTTGTGCCCATGAAGCTTTTCCAGGAGGGGTAGTTTCATAGGTGAAGCATGACGTACTACTTAAATTTGTCCACAAAACTATGTTTCTCATTACATGTCAATTTGATGACAAATATGCTCTTCTTATTCTGCCCTGGAAGGCTTATTGTATAGCTGAATTGTAAGCAAATCTAAATTACCAGAGCACATAAAAAAACGTACTTTATTAATAATCACTCTCGTGACTATTCTCGTTCTGAGCTCAAAGTTTAATAAAACTGTATATCTGGGAAATTCTAATTACATCTTGTTATAAATAAATGTGTTACGATTCTAACAAATGGTTCTATTCCAGGGTGGTCTCAAACCCGGTGGCTTTTTTGTTCTCAAGGAAAACATTGCAAGACATGGTAATGATTCTATAATTCCCTGAACTTCTGCTTCAATCATAACTCATAAGACCTCTCAGTATCTTCATTATTCTTCTAATGAAATGGATGATTCAATGCTTATGTTGTTCCACATATGTTAAATGATTGTCTATAGCATCAATTTTCAGGTTGCTGTCCCTGATTTTTATTTTTTTAACTTTTATTGGATTTGTGAAAATTGCCTTTTTGGTAGTATATTCACTCACCAAGATACTAATCCGCGTTGATTAGGATTTGTTTTGGATAAACAAGACAAGAGTGTTACCAGATCAGACTTGTACTTCAAGCAGCTCTTCAGTCAGTGTGGGCTTCACATATACAAAATGAAGGTATTATCACGTCTTTATAATATATACTAATTATGATCTTGTCTTTAGATTACAGTAGGCAGGTTTGACAACCAAAACATAAGAAGCATGGACACTTGTAAGCTTATTGTGTAGCCAATATCCGATACGTACTAAGTCTCTTTAATACGTACTGGATATGTATTTTTTTTAGTTATTTTATATATTTTTATATTTTTTAAAATTTTCGATATCAATCGGACACCTTATGACAAGTGAAGAACAAGAGTTTTATTTGTTTTAAACTCTTTTAAAATCCATTATTATTGACAATAGATGATAAAACATTTTTTACTTAATAGACAATTATTATTATTATTATTATTATTATTATTATTAATTTATGGAAAAAAGAAAATATTTATTAATTAACAATTTCAAAGAAAGTAAACATATTTTGAGATAATAAATAACTATATAGTCTATACTTATTATTATATCTCTATAGTGGTGAATAATTGACAATTAGAGTTTTATTATTAAAAGTTAATCGTTAATGGTATTAAAACTATTAAAACTTTTAATACACATATCTACATAACCTAATTATTTTTTAAAAAGTTATATCAGCATACCAGTATCTTATCGTATTCGAATTACATACCCGAATCCGTGCTTCTTAGACCAAAACTAGCTCAATCTGAAAGAACACTATTCATTTCTTGTTACTTAGTATGCAAATACCATTAAATATAGTCCAACCTAAAACCTTGAGTACATTTAAAATTTATTTAAAATACAATTGTCTCAGGACCAAAAAGGATTTCCCAATGGACTATTTGCCGTGAAGATGTATGCATTGGCACCTGAGTTGCCAAAGAGAGTTCACAAATCCAAATCTAAGAGGCAAGTAAATAGACCTGGCATCATCAAATGATGACATATTCCCTTTTTGGTCTTTTACCGAGATGCATTTTATAGAAATTTTCCCTAGTTTGCACTTTCCCTTGAAAAATTGTTTGTTTTTTATTCATTTATGTGATTGAATTATGTATACATGCAGTCAATTTGGGGTATGTAATATTGCTTCCCATAAGTGGAGTAGAAAAATTGGGCCGTTTGCTCTATGACATTGTATGAACTACTAATTTTTTACGTGCTATTGGGTAAAATTTCAGGCACAATATTTAAAATGAATGTCAATGTATTTGCTTGCAGGCTATTCAAAAGAATTGCATGTCATAATCACTTCTGTGCTTTTGGGCATGTGTGCCAGTGTAACTATTGTAGTACACCAAATATTTTATGTGCATGTTTCTTATATATCTGAATTTGTTCAATTAATGCATACAAATTATAATAATCCTCTGTGATTCACATGTTTGACGCCATATTAGATAGATGATCCCAGCTAGGTTGATTACCGCTAGATAGATCTGTGCACATCAGCCCCAGTCCAATTGCATCTGTGGCTTCACGAACAATTTGCCCCGTCCTTTTGATTCTCTTGTCAATAACATTCTCCAAGTTATCAGGGTAATGCATTTTCACCCACTCAAGAAAACCAGCTTCACCCCTCTCAAATTCTTCCAGTGGCCTCCTATTCGATACCATCTCTAATATGAACACCCCGAACTTGTATATTTCTGGAATGATTGAAGAAAATAACTCATAAAATTACTCTTTAGGACTCACAAGTAGAAGAATAGTTATTACTTACTTTTTGTGCTGCTATTATGATGATCAAATTTAAACCTTGATATCAAGGGTTCTCCTTCTGACAGCTGGATGTTTCTTGTGTTGAGGTCATAGCCAACTTCAGGCCATTCTTCATGCAAATAGCATATTCCTGCTGCAATTCCTATAAATGCTTTTACCCTTTGCTTCCACGGTGGAGCTGACCTTGATAGCCATGTCTCAATGTTTTCTTCATCTATCCATTTAGTCACAATTGCCCTAAATCTGCGATTGTCACACCAACCTAGTACAGGGGCTATATTTTTGTGGTATAACTGAACAAGAATCTTGCATTGTTCTACAAATCTCCTTCTACTTTCCCTCGACATGGTTTCCCAGTATATCTCAATTTTTACTTCATTTCCATCTCTTAGAATCCCTCTGTAAATACCAATTGTGGAACTCTTCGCCACCAAATTTTTTTTGGAAAGCCCATTTGTTGCTGCCTTGAGAGTGGATGGTGTAAACTTGTATTTTCTTTGAAGGAACTTTGGTAGAAAATCCGGTCTCCAAAAACACAGCCATCCAAACCAAACCACAGTTGCAACCACAGAGATTGGAAAACCAACCAATAGAAGTACAGCCTTAATCCTAAACTTTTTGTGATTTGGAAGAAGACCCGAATGAATGAAACTAGTAGTATTAAACCGTTTGAAGAAGTTCTTGTCAGAGATTTTACACTCAGAGAAGTGATTATATGAAAGACCAAGGAATGTGAGGTTTGGCAGGTGATCGAAATTCTGCACAGGCATATCCCCAGAAAGTTCATTGTGGCTCAAATCAAGTTGTTGAATTTGCGAACAGTTAAAAATCTCAGATGGGAAGTTACCTTTCAATGAATTGTTACTTAGATCAATGGATAGTATGGTTAAGGGACAGTATTTCCAGAAGAAAGTGAATGATATATAAAGTGGTGCTATTTTTGGTTGGCTGTGAAGATCTATTTTCGGAAAGGATTCGATGCAGTTTGGATTGTTGGAAATGTTGCACAAGTGGCTAGCAACAATTGTAGACTTGAAAATTTCATGAAGATCAAAAGGGCTGGCTTTGCAGTATCTGAGATTAGGGTTTCTGAGACAGTTGTTTGTGATTGTAAAGTTGAAATCTGGGGGCGGTTTCAAGTTGTCAAGGTCTTCAACTACTGATGCTGTGAGAATTGAAGGAATGGAGAGTGAAATTGTGAGGAAGAAGAGAAGAAAATTTGCAGAAATGAGAGCCATTGATAAAATTTGTCCTCTGTAAGAAATATTTTGCAGTATCTATTTCTGGGTGAAATTCAAACGGTTTAGAGAAGATAGGCAGTTTTCATAACAGTTACAGGTAAAGATAAATTTGCTATGGATGGATTTTTCAATATTTACTACTCCAAAAGTGCATCCAAATTTGTTAGAAGTAAATAAGTTTTCAAATATATATATATATATATAACCAAATAAACAAAACTAAATCGAAAGTTTTTTGGAAACCGTTGGTTTGGATCCATGTGGGTCGGTCAACGTTTAGTTTTTGTACTAACCAAATTGTTTTCAAGTAGTTTGTTTTAGGTTTCGATTTTTGTAAATCATTACAAACTATCAAATAGTTTGCAAACACAAATCTGAAAATAAATTAGTCTTAATTAAACTCAATACCCAACCCAACTGAGCTCGATATCGAAATATGGAATTATACATCTCAGTTAATTAAACCATGCTTAGTTACACGAGTCATCATAATTGAGAGTACAAAACCTTCAAATTAGTTGAAGTGCTAAACAACTGGAATCGAACAATATTTATAAGCAGCCCATCATAATTATGTACACTATTAAATCTAAATTTTTATTCGAACTCATAATTTTTTTTCCTACTAATAATCTTCTCGATTTCCGGCTCAATTTTCAAGTTAATTATCCATTTTTTTTTTATAATTGTTGATGATTTAAAACGCCTCAAATAAGTAAAGGTGTGTTTATAAGACACGACTTCCCCAATTCTGGAATCTTCAGCATATTTGACTAAAAATTGGGCCGGAGTGTTGACATGAATTAAATGGATCAAATGACAGACTTGGACTTAAGAATTGCAGCACCTAATCTTTACAATCTCCACCTTGCTGAGATTTTGAGGCCATGTCTAAGTGGATTATAACAAAACTATCTTCACTTGCTCTTATTTACCTTTGTATCTACATTAGCAGGATTTATTTTAGTGAGAATTTTAACCAATCTTCTATCACATTTTTCAACTATATCTCTAATGAAATGAAACTTAACATCTATATGTTTAATTCTATTATGAAAACTGGGTTTCTACTTAAGAAAATGGCATTTTGATTATCAAAATATAGCTCCACCTGACTTTCTACAAGTTCTAATTCATTTAGTATACCCATCAGCCAAAGACCTTCTTTTACTGCCTCTATAGTAGCAATGTATTCAGCCTCAGTTGAGGATAAAGCAACCAATTTCTGAAGTTATGATTTACAACTAATGTGGGTGTTGTTTATCACATAGTAATATGCGTGGTTGACTTTCTATTATTAGAATTTCTAGCAAAGTCAGAATCAACATAACCTTTCAACTTAAAACTAGTTTTATAACATGAGTCCAAAGTTTTGTGTGCCTTTAAAGTATCTAATTAATTTTTTCATAGCTTCCCCATGAAGCTCACCTGGGTTGTTCATAAATCTGTTTAGTGCACTTACTGCATAACATACATAAAAGACCCAACGGCATTTGCATATGGCATATGGCACATGCAACATTCTTTTAAGTTCATCTTCATTTTTGGGTGATTGAGCAATAGATAATTTCACATTTCTAGACAAAGGTAGACTAACAGGTTTGGCATCATGCAAATAAAACCTTTTAATCACTTTTTCAATACAAGCTTTCTGAGTTAGAAACAGTTTCCCATTTGGTATGTCCCTTTTTATTTCCATACCTAATATTTTCCTAGCTGGTCTTAGATATTTCATCTCAAATTCAAATTTCAATCTCTCTCTTATAGAATTTAAAGCAATTGAATTGTGGCCAGCTAGAAGCATATTGTCTACATATAAGAGCAGGTATAATGATTCAGATTTTCCACTCCCTTTGAAGTAAAAATAGGGATCATAGTAAGATTTTTTAAACTTTAAGCCTTGTATAAAAGAATCAAACCTTTTATACCATTACCTTGGAGCATGTTTTAGGCCATACAATGACTTGTTCAATAGATACGCTAAGTGTTCTTTACCTTTTACCTGAAATCTTTTTTTCATCTAAAAAACCATATAAGAAGGCTATTTTCACGTCAAGTTGCTCTAATTAAGTGCCGCAATATCCTAATTGAGGTGTATTTAATTACATGTGAAAATATTTTAGTGTAATCTTACCCTCTCTTTGTGTAAACCCTTTAGCTACAAGTCTTGCCTTGTATCTTCTATTATTCGATTTATATTCTCCTTCTTTAATCTTGTAAACCCATTTATAGTCAATTAGTTTACAGTCTTTTGGCTTTTCAACTAAGTTCCAGGTTTTATTTTTGTATAGAGAACTCATCTCATCGTGCATGGCTACAAAGCCACTTGGCAGATCCCTTAGAGGCAACAACCTCTTCATATGATTCATGTTCTGTATCTAGAGGATCAGAATCTATCTATCCAGATACATATTCTGCATATTGATACCTAGAATGAGATCTTATTTATCTTCTTTCTCAGTCTCTAATCAACCGATAGTCCTATAGGTCATGTGTAGGCACAAAATCCCGAGTATTATCTAGATTTTCATCATATGTGATAGGTTGGGGCTCAGTCTGAGGTGTCTCCACCTCAATATGAGTATGTTCAGGAACATTTTGATTACTAAAATCAATTTCAGTGATAAACAAATCATTGTTAATTATTTCTTCTACATGTTTGTCACCAAGACAAGGAAATACTTCTTCATTAAAAACTATTGTTCTTCTTATTATTACCTTAAATCCTCTAACTTCTTTTATCCAAAGTCTATAACCTTTAACCTAAGAAAACACATTTCAGAGATCTGAGATCAAGTTTTGAATCAATTTGGTGAGCATAGGCTGCACACCCAAAGGTTTTCAGATAAGTATAATCAAGAATAGATCGTGACCAAACTTGTTCAGGTACTTTATTGTCTAAGGAACTAGAGGGACATTTATTTATCAAATAGCAGGCAGTCTTTATTGCCTCTCCCCAAAAGATTTTTGGTAGACCTGAACTAATCAGCATACATCTAGTTCTTTCAAGGATTGTTCTATTTTTTTCTTTCAATAATACCATTTTACTGAGGGGTATAAGTCATAGTTCTCTGTCTAAGGATGCCTTGATTCTTGTAGTACTGATCAAATTCAGTATTACAGAATTCTAACCCATTGTCAGTTCTCAGTATTTTGATATTCTTACATGTTTGATTTTCTATCAAAGTTTTCCAGTCCTTAAAGACCAAGAAAGTATCAGACTTAGATTTTAATAAGAAAGTCGAGACCTTCCTAAAGTAATCATCAATGGTAAGAAGATAATACCTATAGCCAAATGCTGTAGGTATAGGAGCAGGCCAGTACAGGTCACTATGTATGTATTCAAGTATGTTTTGTGACTTATGTATGCATGTCTTAAAGGGCATTCTGTTCTATTTTCCCATAACACAATGTTCACAAAATATTAACTTTTAAACATTG
Organism: Fraxinus angustifolia subsp. syriaca; assembly: GCA_903798275.1. Classification (NCBI taxonomy): domain Eukaryota; kingdom Viridiplantae; phylum Streptophyta; class Magnoliopsida; order Lamiales; family Oleaceae; genus Fraxinus; species Fraxinus angustifolia. The sequence goes on along the minus strand of CAIGRE010243360.1, from coordinate 2,752 downwards.
TCCATTCCAAGGACACCTGCCTTTGAAAGAAGTTTTAAACCATTCTCACTAAGATGACATAATCTTTTATGCCATAATTCTGATTTATCAGTTTGTATCACTAAGTTTAAAGCAGTATTTTGATAAACAGATTCAGGGTTTATAGTATAGATTCCATTAATTTTTGGTGAACTAATAATAAATTTCTTATTTCTTATTATATTTGTAAAACCATTATTAATCTCAATTTAATATTGTTCATCATCTAAAACCCCTAAAGAGATGAGATTCCTTCTAAGTGCTGGAACATACCTAATATGATTAAGCCTTTGCACTTGACCATTTTTCAATTTAAGAACAATGTTACCAATTCCTTTTACTTGACAAGACTCATTGTTCCCTAGTTTTACAAAACCATCACTAAGATTGGAGAAATCAGAAAACCAACAGATATTGGGACTCGTGTGAAAGGAGCAGCCTGAATCAAGAACCCAAATTTGATCAAGCCTTTCTAATAAGGAGACACATGCCACCCCAATATCAGAATTTGCTTCTTTATAGGAATCAACAATGGCTGAAGTCCCATTAGCATGATTGGATCCACTTCCTAAGTTATTAGCTTTCTTAAAACAATCTTTTATCAGGTGTCCAGTTTTGTCACAATAGTAAAACTTCCTATTTTAACCTTTCCTTTATACATTTTCTTATCATTCCCTTTATTATTCCCTCATTTCTTTTTAGAGAAGTTTTTATCTTTATTGTAATTAGTTTGACTAAAATTACTCAAGCCTTTTGTAGGGAATTTAGGATTGGATAATGATTTTTCTACATGAAGAACTTCCTTATGTTCATATTTAAGTTCCAAGTCTCTGTTCTTTAAAGAATTATGGATAATCTCAATAATTAGGTCACTTCTACCACATTTTAAAGCATTTTTGATATCTTTATACTTATCATGAAGGGCATTAAGTAGATCAACTACATTTTGATCATCTGAAATCTTTTCCCCACAACTAATAACGCCTTGAGTGATCCTATTAAACCTATTCATATTCACTTCTAAATTTGTACCAGGATCAAACTTATGACTGAAAAATTGTTTCCAGAGAAAACATTTATTAGGTAAAGACTTAGTGACAGGTTGTTTCTGTAAGACTACCCATAACTCAGTAGCAGTTTCAGTCTCTCCTATTTTCCTAATTATAGAATCAGATAGATGAAGGAACTAAGTACTCCTGACTAATTCATTTTGCTTAGTCTTCCTATTTGCAAATAGGGTTTCTGGCCAAGATTCATCAATAGTTTTAACACATTTTAGTTGCATCAAAAGGGCTTTCATCTTCTGCCTCCAGACACTAAAGTCTCTTTTGTCATCCCAATTCTGAACATCACTTTTATTAGTCATGCTGTACAAATGTGTTAATATCGTGTTCAAGAAAATGGACAAATACGAAAGCAAAAAATAGTTTCAATTGAAACAGATCACAAGAAGTACTCCAACAGAGGTACAAAATCAGAATGTTTACACACAGTAAACAACAATTAACAAATTTGGAATATGTATGCATGTTTATACACGAAGTATAGACACAATATGAGAATAAATACACAGATCAAGCATTTACAACAGTTCAAACGATTTATGATTACCAACCCAAAAACTCGAATGTCACAGTGTACACCAAGTAAGTATATGATATCAAAAGAAAGGAAAAACCCTAATGGACTCCTTAGATCGAATCCTAATTCTCTTAGATTCTACGGGTCTCTCGAGGATTTCTAGGCAAAGGTAAATTAGGGTTTTTTTTTTTTTTAGAAATTTTAAATTTGTAACTTTGAAAACAAGATTTTACCACGAATACAAAAGGGGGTTTAAGTAGTAGTTACTAGAACTTCAAAATATGTAAGAGATAATTAGGAAATACCTTAGATTGACACAAATTCCAATCGAAGAACTCTTTCTGTAAAACAACAATAGATCTGTTAGATATAATATTTTTCAAAACCAAAAGAGTCTACAAAAATAGATCGTAAGGAAAAATTTAAAATAATTTCAAGTTTTGAAAGATTTCTCGCTCTAATACCACTGTAGGTCCCAGATTAAGTGATTATTTTGTAATTCAACCAATTAAACGAAAAATACACAAAGTAAATTGCAAGAAAACAAGAAGACGAAGGATTTTTTGGCCAAGGCCTAGGAGGTTCGTCAACTGCTTTTAACACTTAATCCCCCGTTGAGCATTCGTTAAGATTTTGCTCGAATCCACTAGAACAACCCCAAAATAGGCAAGAAATCAATTAAAGAAGAACACAAAGTATTCTGTCTCTCGAAACACAAAAGAACCCTCAACAATTACAGAACAATCTCACCCAGAGATAGATATTATCACTCCTTTTTACACTAATATGATTTCACTCAAAATCACAGAATATACACTCAGTAAGAATAACGCAATAGAGAGAGACAGCGCTATGATTAAAGAAATCATTCATCTTCCTTCAGCAAGTCAACGATTCAAATTTATAAGAGAGAATCAAATAGTGATGATCCAACGGTTGTCCATTTGCTAGGTGTTGATAATCCAGCAAAACAGCTCAAATAAGTAAAGGCATGTTTATAAAACACGACTTCCCAAATTCTGGCATCTTCAGCATATTGGATTGAAAATTGGGCCGAAGTGTTGACATGAATTAAATGGATCAAATGGCAGACTTGGATTTAAGAATTGTAGCACCCAATCTTTACATGTTTTTACAACATCTTCTATAGATA
>CAIGRE010243309.1:0-14447 GCA_903798275.1 Fraxinus angustifolia subsp. syriaca | reverse complement strand
AACCACATATTCTCCAAAAAATAGTATTTATCTGCTTATAAATTGAAATAATGGAGCCCAAAGTATTTAGGAAGAAAAAGATTCATAGATTGAGGTCGGGCAGAATAACGATTATTTTACAGGTTGGTTTCAACAGACAATTAACAGGGAAGAAATAAGAGAAAACGCCATGAAACAAAAAAATCTCTATTAATCATTCAATAATGCGAAAATAACCCACAAGTCGAGTTAAATAGCTAGAGAATTGTAATTATCGAAATTTTACCAAAAATAGCAAAGTCATACCAAAAGAAAATATAAAATAAAAGAAATAATATTCTAAAAATATGGCTCAAATCAGGTTTATAATCTATTCTAAAAAGGCAAACGAAATATTACCAAAAAGGAAAAAATAACTAAATTGGAGATTCGGAGGGGAAACGACAGAATTTGCCCTCGAAACCAATGCAAACCATGACGTACGCACCGAAAAGAGCTTTCTAAATTGGGGTCATTAGCATAATTTTGATAACCCTAGCCAAAGTTATGGCCAAAATACCAAAATGTGTCCAAAAACAGCCCCAATTAGGAAAGATCTTCGATTACTTGCCATTTTTACGATGATCCGCCAACTCATGGTACTTCAACGCCATCAGCGAATTATTCGACAACTTAGCTTCTTCTGACTCGGATCCTCCTGCATCAGTCGCACCAGGTTGGAAAGAACTTGTCATCGAGTTCACATTAGTGTCATCAAAATCCACAAAACAAAGACTCGTGTGCTTCACACTAAAAACATCAGAAGCCTTCGAATGGTTGGGAAGGCTCAGGTTGTAAGCATTATCGTTGATCTTCTGCAGGACCTTACAATGTCCAATCTCCCGCTCCTTAAGCTTATTATACTCACCAACATATACTCACCAACAGGAAAACGATCACGGGTTAAGACCGAACAAATAAAATCACCAACTTGAAAAAGTACATGACGACGGTGACTGTTAGCCTAAACTTTGTACTTGGCATTACTCTTATGAATGGCTAGCTTCACCTACTCATGAATACCCCGAAGATGTTCTGCCATCTCATCTGCCTTGTGACTCAAATGACCTACACGCAAAATAGGGGCTAAATCAAGTACTCCAGCTGGATTTCGCAATCTCGAATGGGCTCATTCCCGTGGTCCTATTTTTCGACCTGTTATATGCAAATTCTGATTAAGGTAATGCCAAATCCTACTGCTTCAATTTAGTCCGTGCTAGACTCTTCAAAAGATTACCCAAGCTCCGGTTCACCACCTCGGTTTGACCATCCGTCGAGGGTGATGACACTACTAAAATTCAACCGTGTCCCCAGCTTCTCCCATAAACTCCTCCAGAAATGGCTCATGAACTTGGTGTCATGATCCGAAGTAATTGATTGAGTAACACAATGTAAATGCACAATTTCTCTGAATTAAAAATGGGCGATCTGGGTAGCATCCATTGTTTTTCGGCAAGCTACAAAATTGGCCTTCTTGGAAAATCTGTCAACCACAACGAAAATAGAATCCAAGGCCCATTGGGTACGGGGTAGTCCTAGTACAAAATCCATACTGACATCAAACCACGGAGCTTCAGGTACTGGTAAAGGTGTGTAAATGCCTGCATTAGTAAGAACTCCCTTAAACCGTTGACACACATAACAACGCTCTGCATAATAAGTCATGTCACTGCTCAATTTGGGGCAATAATATTTAGATAAGACCATAGCCAATGTCTTAGCGAACAATTTGGAACACACAACTATAATCCACGGAACAAATAGCCATTATGCAAAATGAAATCATGTCATTGATTGTCAGTTACCTCCTGAGTTATTTTCCAGAAGGAAGGGTCTGTAACATACATATCATGAAATGCCTCAAATCCTACGACGCTGGTGCTCATGGTAGTGAGGAGTGATGTGCGACGGCTCAATGCATCAGCGATATGATTCAGACTTTCAGCTTGGTGCCTTAGTGCAAATGTGAACTCCTACAAGTACGTCACCCACTTGGCATGTCGTCTACTCAATTTGTGTTGACCATTAATGTACTTCAGGGCCTTATGATCAGTGATAAGAAAAAACTCTCTCTGTATTAGGTAATGATGCCAATGCTTCAATGACTGAACTATTGCATAGAATTCGAGATCGTAGGTGGAATAGTTCTTCTTTGATCCTGATAGCTTATCCCTGAAAAATGCTATTGGACGCCCCTCCTGACCAAAAACACCACCAATGCCAACTCCAGATGAATCACAATTTATTTCAAACACCTTCTAAAAATCTGGAAGTGCCAAAACGGGAGCATCTCTCATCCTTTGCTTGACCAACTGAAAATTGGTATCTGCTTCCTTGGACCACTGGAAAGAATGTCTATTGAGGCATTATGTGATTTGGTCAATCAGGGTGCTAAAATTCCTAATGAACCAACGGTAGAATGATGCCAATCCATTGGAAACTTCTGACATCGCGCAAGGTTTTTGGCTTGGGCCATTCCAAGATTGCATCTATTCTTGATTGATCTACACGAACGTCATCAGTAGATACAACAAAACCAAGAAAAGTAATAGAAGTGGTGAAGAAAGAACACTTCTTTTGATTAATGAATAGGCGCTCCGTCCTCAACATATCAAAAACAACACGGAGGTGATCAAAGTGTGATGCCCACGTCGGACTGTAAATGAGGATGTCGTCAAAGTAGACTACCACGAACTTTCCCATGAAATATCATAACATCTGATGCATAAATATCATAAATGTACTGGGTCCATTGGATAGTCTAAAAGGCATAAACATCCACTTATACAACCCTTGTTGCGTCGTAAACACTGTCTTCCACTCATCTCCAAGTCTTATTCTAATTTGACGATATCTGCTCATAAGGTCGATTTTTTAGAAGACCTTAGAACCGGACAACGGATCTAACATATCATCCAAACGGGGGATTGGAAACATGTATTTCACTATAATCACTTTGATTGCTCTGCAATCAACACATATACACCAACACCATCCTTCTTTAGCACCAATATAGTAGGAACTGTACATAGACTCATACTCTCACGAATGTAGCCCCTCTCCAACAACTCTACCACTTGTTGCTGTAATTCTTTAGCTTCCTTGGGACTGAGGCGATACATCGGTCGATTAGGGAAAATCGATCCCGGAACAAGGTCGATCAGTTGTTGAATATCCCTCATAGGTAGCAACCCTGGAGGAAGATCTCCTGGCATCAAGTCCGAGAATTTCGTTAGTATTTGCTGCACTTCTGTCGATAAATCTTAATTCTCATCTGTCGTACTATTCTCACGAGGCAATAGAGCATAGACCATGTCCTCACGCTCAATCTCAACAAAAAACTTAGACATAGAAAGTAGGTTGACATTATTGACTACCGGGGCATGAGTGATTTCTTCGCGACGTGGTGCTAACACAACCTTCTTCCCATTGATTCTAAACGAATATGTATTTTTCCACCCATTATAAATAACACTACGATCATACTGCCAATGTTGGCCTAACAATGTGACAAGCATCTATTGCCACGACATCACACCAAGCATTATCAAAATATTTCCTGCCAATCGAGAAAGATACTATGCATCGCTTTTCGACTGATACCTCACTGCTTTTGCTCAACCAAGATAACTTATACCTTATAAGTTGTGTAGAAAATGTCGGTTCTCAACCAGTCATTCCCTGAGTCTCCTTTAGGAGTCAACAGACTCTTGCGCACCACTAGAGTCTCATGACCATCTCCATACAACACGTCCACCTCTTCTCATTATTGTTATATACGAGTTCTCCAACCTCCTCAGTTTTGTCTACTACATCTTCCTCAATTAGGAGATTTTTACCTGTCCAACTAGCTGATTTCCTGCAATCAGTTGCTTATGTCCCTGTTCACTGCATATGAAACACATAATACCCGAGCTAGAATTATCTCGTGGTGGCTATTGAACAGGTCAGGATGCTCAAGGGCAAATTGGCTGACCACCTTCTCTTCTGATCACTAGTCTTCTATTCTGATGCTTTTCAACTGCAAGTGCACACTGGTATGTTTCAAAAACGGTCCACAACGAGTGAAGACTGAGGACATCCTACAGGGGCATTCATAATCCTCCCAAATACTGTGCCACCATCTGCTTTTTCGTATCTGATAAACCATTCTAAGCTATTAATTGATAGAACTCCTTTGTATAATCATCAACTGATCTCGTGCCTTGCCTCAGGGAATGAAGCCGTTGAAACAAGGTTTTGGTGTAGCTGAAAGGAAGAAAGTGACCTTTCATCTTCTCTCAACCAGTGATTTTGGCCTTATACTGTTTATTTCGTGAATGCCTCAACTGCGAACACCATGCAGATGCTCTGCCCTTGAGTTTTGATAGTGACTAGCCTTACTCTGATACGATCTGGAACTTCCTTATATTCAAAAATACGTTCTACTTTATTCAATCAATCAACAAATCCTTTAGTTTGCAATGTACTAGAAAACTCGGGCAGATTCACTCGAAAATCGAAGTCTACATGATGATCCTCCAGACCACGGTACTCCCAGACTCGAGCATGGTTGTGATATGGGTTTAAGAAATTGGTATCAGAATCGTGACCCTCCAGTTTGCGATCACCGAAATCATGCGCCGCTAGACGCTGAGTTAACTCCGCAACTTACCTCTGCAAGTCCTCAATCGTCACATCCTGAACGTTACAATCATGGTGTGAGACTTCCTCATTCGGAACCTGCCCACGACGACCACCAACTATGATAGGACTGATGAAATCTCACCCCAAGAAGATGCTGACGCTCTAATACCAATTAACGCCAGACAAAGTAGTAATTATTCTGTACGCTGATTTCAACAGGGAAGAAACAAGAGACAACACCGAGAAACAAAAAAATCTTTATTAATCATTCAATAATGAGAAAATAACCCACAAGCTAAATTAAATAGTTCAAGAATTGTAATTATTGGAATTTTACCAAAAATAACAAAATCATACCAAAAGAAAATGTAAAATAAAAGAAATAATATCCCAAAAATCTAGCTCAAATCATGTTCATAATCTATTCTAAAAATACAAATGAAAATTACCAAAAAAGAAAAAAAATAACTAAAATTGGAGATTTGGAAGGGAAAACAACGGAATTTGCACTCGAAAAGAATTTTTCAAATTGGGGTCAAGAGCGCGATTCTGATAACCGTAATCAAAGGTATGGCCAAAAATATCACATGTCCAAAAACGGTCCTAATTAGGAAAAATCATAGATTACTTGCCCCTTTTACAAGTCAACTCATGGTATTTCAATGCCATCAACGAATTACTTGACAATTCGACTTTGTTTGACTCGGATCCTCCTATTTCACAGATTTGGTGGGATTTCAATAAATCAATAACACAAGTTGTGCTTGTTGAACAAATTTAAGAAGTAATTCTACTCAACGGACTAAATGTTAAAGAGAGAGTCTTTGTTTGTTTAAGTTCGATTACAAGATGTCGTCCAGTATGTAGTTGCTGAACCAATTCAAATTGCTTATATTCTTACACATGCACAATTTAATGTAAGCCTTGTAAAATCACTTGACTTTAAACTATTATATAAGACCACATGTAAATTATCTAAATATTATCTTCAATAGCAACAAATTTACATTTTAATGTGGCACAAAACCGGATAACACGATATTACTTTATTGATTTTTAAGAATATCAAGAATAAAAAATTAGGACACCCATTCATATAAAATACTGAACAAATTTTGATTTGAAGAAGACTAAGTTCATATAAATAAAAGCTAATACAAAGTCTTAATACAAAAAAATAAAAAATAAAAGCAATTAGATTTTTGAAAACCGAAATCTTTAATCTGATTTTTGAAATTGAATATTTAAAACTTTGGTTTTGTGTAATTTCCACTTTTTAAATACATTTTTATATTATTTTTAATAAAATAATATTACACGCAAATCCACAACTTGTCATTATTTTTTTATTCACACATTCTCTATCAAATTACCATTTTTTTTTTTTTTTGGGTAAAAAATGATGCTCAAACTAAAGTCTAAACTTTAGAAGTTTATTAAAAAAAATTACTACATTTGATCTCCGTGTGAGTCTAATTCTTTAAAACACATTATTTCTTAAATTCATTTTTAACCAAACAATAAAATAATCTTGAACGTAAACTCAATTTTTTCCCCTGGTTTTAATCACATTTTCAAAACAATCACTTCTCACAAAATCTATTCTAAAAAGGATCTTGCTACATGCACATTAAAATTTACATAATGTATTGTATAATGCTATATGATACTTTACCATTTGTCAGTTTAAAAATACAATAAACTTTTTTATTCAATATTTTCCCTCCACACCTATCACGTACATTTTTTTTTTTATATTCAATAGGATGAAAAATGTGGCCCAAACGGGGGCTTAGTTGTTTGATTTAGGATCTGTTTGAACCATATTATTTTGAAATAATGTATTCTGTAATAGTAAATTGATAGAGAATGTGTGGTTGAAAAAAAAGAAAAGTTATTGATGTGATGAAAAATATTATTTTATTAAAGCATGTGTGATTAAAAATGAGTAATTTAATAAAAATGAAAATTTTAATGGGATCGGCCTAAAAGTTAGGCTCAAACAGTGGTTTGATTTTAGCCGAAAGGCCAATAAAAGTATAATTTTAAGTGGTTGAGGTCGTCTTATACGTTGAGTGTAAATCTGGTTAACCTCAATTTTGTTCACCAAAGCCTTGTAATCTGATTTGTCTAGAACTCACGGCGCTACACCTTACACTTGGCAAACTATAACTTGGCTTGTAACACGACGCGACAGATAATTTAACTCCTATTATTATACTTTTTAAGAAAGTTAGGAATCCAATATGGAAAACAGTATGGTTTTGCTCTCTTTTTTTTTTTAAAAAAAAAACCATCTACTCAAAAGATCAAAATGGCATTTTCTAGTACTACATGCTAAGCTCCTACTTGGCCCCATTTTTCTCGAAATTATTTTTTAATCACACATTCACGAGAGTCACAATTGTTACCAATTTTTCAACTGTACATTCCATCAATTTTTATCAAAATCTATTAAAAGTAAATCGAACGGAAGTTGAACGCGTGGAGAACAGCCTAATATAGGGGGACCACACTCACAACAATACTAACTTCTAACTCATATACGACGTTAAAGACTAGAAAGTGGGAAGTTTCAACCACAAAACATGTATAGACGACTTGCATCACAAGCCAGAATGAATTTAATTTGTAAGTGGACAAAGAAATTGTTGTCATTCATTTGTTTACACGTAGTACCAACCATTCAAGAACTGGGATTTCTATTTTTCAAAGGAAATGGAATCGACTCCATGTAGAAGAAGTCAAATCATTTGTCACCCCAGATTAATTTGAGATGGTAGGATCCACTATAAAGACTTTAATTCTTGGCCATACAAGTACCTACTTTTCAGTAAACCAAAATTGACTTGGTAACCACTCAACAGCAAAAAATTATGGCTCATACCGCCCATTCAAGAATCCCATAAAGTTTTAGTGTTGTTATCTTGTTTTATTTTATTTAAAATAATCTTCTAACCCTAAATTACTAATTAACCCTCTTTGCTCATAACATCCACAAGTGTTCTTTCCTTCATTTAAATCACAAAAAAAAAAATGATCTTTCTCATTTTGTCATATGTTTCATTTCTATTCTACAACCTTTTCCACATTTTCTGCTACGAGTTGGAACTTTACTGTCAATTTGTTGTTGTTCTCTTAATACATTTTTGATAACCCAGCACGTATCTTTTCCTAATAAACAAGAAGACGTCAATGCGTAATGTCAAAGACGTCAAAAAATGCGTTGACTACTTTCTATTACCTGAAAAAGATGACGTGTGGATACGTTAAAAATGTACGCCTCGTCTTTTAACAATTTATGTATTTGAAACGTACAAGAGTATGTCTTATTCCCTAAAATTATTAATTCAAGTACTATTAAAACTAATTTATATTGTCATAATATAGTTGAATTCAACTTTTCAATTATATGTCATAGTTTTGATATGCTAAGATGAATATCAAAAACTACCTCGAGCTAGTTTTACGAAAGCACGAAAGTTATCTAAAAAAGAAAAGAAGAATGTAAGGAAGATAAGTCAAAAATAGTAAAACAATGATCATTTGTCATATTCATATAGTGGCATTCCAGTCATTCCGGAAAGAGAGTCATGGGCTCTCATTCTTCTATAAATTATTGCATTATTTTTATTATAAATAATCGGTCTCTTACATTTTCAAAGATATTACCTTTCAATATTATATACACTTCGAAACCAAGAAAATGTGCAGAGGAAGAGAAGCAATAGAAGAAGAAGAAGAAGAAAAGATTCAAATTTACGCAGTTTCCTGTGAGCTTTGCAATTCAGAGGCTTCATTATATTGCCAGGCTGATGATGCCTTTCTGTGCAAGAAATGTGATAGATTTGTTCATGCTGCAAATTTCTTAGCCAAGAGACACATCAGATGCTTGCTTTGCACCACTTGTGGAAGTTTTACACAACGATATCTGGTTGGAACTTCGGTCGAGGTGGTTCTTCCCACAATCGTTTGCTTGAAAGGGAGAGGCAGCGGATTTGATCAAGATCCTGAAGAAAAGTACATTACAAATTGGAAAGAACCTTTCTTGTTTCTTTGATTATTTCTTCTTCATCCTTTTTTCTATGTGATATTGGCAGTTTGAGATTGGATTCTCCGAGAAATCTCAGGTTTGGAATTGGAGATACTCCATGTTATATTTATGCGGTTTGAAGAAGAATAATTCTGCAGATTTATTAGTTTATTTTCAGTACTATGTAGTTGATTATAATCTTTTTTTTTTTTTTTAAAGGAAAGTAGTTGATTAATGTTGGTTGTGGGTGCGTTGAATTATTAAGAACTCAAGAATGAAAAAGAAATTAAAATCATTGTCCAAATTAATTTGTTTTGTATTATAAACTAACATGTGTATTGAATTAAACAAGATTCAGAAAAATATAAAAGAATGATATGTAGAATATTTATCATATTTAATTCCTTCTAATAAATAAAACAATACAACGAGTAGTTCTCACAAAATTACTGATCTACAAATAAATCAAAAATTACAAAGAATCCACCATTTCTTGAATATACTTATTTAAATTGTAAAATTGACAAATTGAGATGCAAATCTATACAATTTTAAGGAAATTATACTATTCAATGGTTAAGCAACTTCAAATTCTTTCATTTTCAATTCAATCTAATAAAAAATAAACTTAAAATATTATGTTTTATACCGACAATCAAAATTGGGCGAATTTTCTCCTTGCAACGTTCGAGATACAAAATCTTGTTAATGAATAAAATATTGTAGACGACGTGCTTCTGGTTGTGTATCTTTTGACATGCAATGAATTTGAAAGTTGATGAATTTTGATAGCTGAATTTTCGATCTCCAAGGTTAAACGCTCTGATCTCCTACAAAATTTCAATAACAAAATAAAGAATTAGAAAGAGATGATAAAAAAAGGGGAATTATTAAAATGTACATACAAGTGAAATGACATTACTAGAATTCTCAACTGGGCCAGGCTGATTCTAAGTTCACCCACTTCACATCATGACCTGTCATAAAATGCAACCCCGTGTTTAGCACAATAGTATATACAACATGTATATATAGTTTTGAATAAAATAAAGAACGGAAGACAATCACACGTCGGGTAGTTATATTCAATTTGAAATACTAAATATGAGTTCAAGATTAGACACGAACGTCATGAACTATTAGATAAGATCAAGCGCAACCCGATATCCAAATGAGTTAATATCTATTGCTCACGTATGGTTGCCTCATTGGTTGTCATCTCAATCAAAATTTCGACACACCATTTAAAATTTTAGGTATTATTTGTTTTTTTTTTCATTTATCTTATAGGATGTGACAATTTGATTGAGAGAGCAATCAGAGGAACAATGAGATGGATACAATAAATTCGAACTCTATTTGAATACTTCAGCAAAATTATATGCTTTACTACATTTCATTTTGTCTAAATTGGTTACTAACTTGAGAAGTTTTTACAGTGGAGTCACCATTTTCATATGCTTCAGTTTGATGATTTGACAATCTGGTTATTTGCCAATTGTGCTACCAACCGTCGTTAGTCGAACTAACATAGATGCACCTAAAGAAAATATGAAATGAGAATGTGAGGATCAAATGAATCATGAATGTACCTTTTCACCGCGGAATATATTGCATTAATGGCAGAGGTGAAATCCATTGCTTAATAAACTTAAAAATCCTTTGTTATGAGTGGATCATAGTCATAATCTTCTCTAGAATTCAGAAATCTACCTTTCACACGCTTTGTTGTATCAGCTCTGGCTTGACGAGAAACATATCTTATAGGGAAGGAAAGAGCAGAAAAAGTATGTACGTTCGTTTCTTCTTCTTTTCAATGTATCTCATCTTGGCTTTATCTCTTGCCCGCGGACAACTCGCTTCTAAATTTGACTCCCATAGGGAATTATCTCCTGCAAGAAACACAAGTGACAGTCCACAATCCTGATAAACAGCAGCACTACTTTCTCCTGTGATATTAGAGAGAGAGGGATATGGTTGAAGGAAGTCGACCGTTTGGAAATCCTAATCCTGATCTGTTGCATGCGGCAGCTGGGTTCATAAGCATGCAATTAGCACTACTCCTCGTCTGCGTTAAATTACTGGAACCAGCAGTTATTTGTGATGAAGGCTGATGGAAAACCCTGAAATCTTGCTGCCCTGATGAGGATGCCTAAACAAGAAAATACAAATGCGTTCATGCCTTTATTTGGTTCAGCTTAAAAAATTGATTAAAATCAAAGTCAAATTCAACATTTAATTTTAACCACACTTGGAAAATATTAACGGGAAATGTTGGCATGAAATTCTACAAATATTCTTGATGTGGAAATGAACCTCCAATGCACTTTCAATAAGCGTGCTATTTGATTCGGTTGCGTACAAGTTTTTCTCCATTAATTGCCTGGCAATTCCTCCATCCTCGCAGTTGTATCTTGGCTGACCTTGTGAATTCCCAAACATTTCATAACTGATCTCAAAACTCAAGCCAATATCATCCATGTCAAGACTGTCACATTGATCATCAGTTTTGCAAAGCCCGAGATCCGTTATGTGCGCACAACCCTGGTTAATTTATCTTTGTGAAGCAAAGTACAATTTGGAATGGAAAAGGCGAGCAAGTACTTGGTACAAATATGATTGAGACAGTGACACTCACAAAGATAATAACTATGTTATACTCTTACAATCCATTTGCCAAAATTTACAAATCATTAGTGAACGGCAAACTTATTTTCAAACACACATTCGAATGGACTAGTACATTCTGTCTATTTATCTATCACTGTTTATTTATTTATAAGTTAAACCGTTTATAATTTCTTCCCAAATGGAGGCTTAGAAACATTTGTAAAAAGAAATATTTATAATAATTAATACACGATCAAACGATTTAAATCACCTTTTGTAGGCCTGATCCATCAGAAAAGAAGGAATTTTGATCTCTGCTATATAAGGTTTCTTGTTTCTTCTGCAGAAGCAATTTTTGTATGATCTGTGCTATTTTTTTAGTTAGATTTGTTTGGTTAAATGTTTACGGAAATAATGAGCTCAAGGCCAGTGAATTAGTCCAACCTGATTTATCACCACCGCTCCGAGTTTATTTGGTATATATCTAATACCTAACAACCTCTTTTGTGAACTAGGCTAGTTTTACTTTTAAGCTTTCCTCAAAGCGTGAACTCACTAATTGTCAATGATAGAGTTTGTAATTCGAATGGTTCACCATCAATCTATTTAAACTCTCATTAGGCCCCGACTTGAAATAATGTCCAAGACACGGTTGTCTCTTGTCCAAAATTTTTGTAAGTGAAAGGTTGCACGTTTGATCCTTGATTGAAGCTTTATATTTTTTAGTTTTAAAATAAAAATTCATCACATTCATCTCTTAAGTAGACGAAATAAAGATGAGATGCAATCAATCCATCTTATAGAGGCTAGTGTAATAATAGTGAACTAAGCCAGACATGGGCCACTTTGTTTCCATTTCTTGAAACAAAATTATGACTCGAGCCAACACCCAAAATCCCAAAAATATAGGACATCAATTTCGCTTCAATGATCATCAACTATTATTCTTAATTAGAATGGAATGGTGGAGAGATTAATAGCGGTAACAAGAGCGACGCCCCCCATGGAGTAAGTAACTCTTACATTTTCCAGCACTTACGTACATGGACCATGTTGCTTGATGACACGCATTTGTCCCATCTCTCGAGTTCTAAGGGAAGCCATACCCTATGTGAGTGTGAGCTAAGTTAATGCCAAGTCGAACACCTTTCTTTAATTGGCACATCTTTGCTAAGTTTAGCACTTTGGTACTGTGTTAATGGCTTCTAAGGGATGGATCCAACTATACAGTTCAATCTGATCAAGTGTCTAGCTACATTATGTCATTGCAATCATTGACATCTCTAGCTTGACCTTTTATGGTAAGAGTTGGGGCCTTCTATCATGAGTCTTGACAATACTAATTTGCATAAATTTTCGTTAATACAGTAGAAAAGAAGGAGAGAGTAGACATTTCGAACTACATTATATGATAAATTGAATCCGATAGTGTAATAAATTAAGCGATCAGTCTAAAATCTGTGGTGGTGAAGTTTGTGTATCTTCGACAGAGATTTCAGTAACATCATCGACAGAGTTGGAAATTGCTAGCCTTTCAATCATCCGTGTTGCGTCATTACACAGCATTTCCTTCTCCAAGTGCTGGCAATAGCTTTCGAATACTCGAGAGCTTACTGTTACTCCAAAGTCTAACAGGAAAAGCAGCTTGATTTCGAGCCTGTTCAGTTCTGTATTGGTCACTCCACCAACACGGGCGTAAAATGCATTGTTATAGTGCCTGAGACATACGTGATCGTGTTTAGTAGATTGAACTCTTTATTGCTCACTCTACTGGGGCATAACATGTATTGTTATAGTGATGCTATTTCAATATATCCCTGTAATTTGTACATATTAGACAAGTTTAGTACACTAAAGTGAATAATATGAATTTGACACAATTCACCTTGTGCTTATCAGGTTCATTTCTTTATAGAATGAACGTAACACCGAAATTTTTCATAAGCGATATGAGGATTTTTTTATTTTTTATTTTTTTTTAATCCTTATCTTCAACCAAAAACTTGGTCCAAGTATGTGTATCATCGATCAGCACAAATATTTATCTTCATCAATTCTCATGACGTGCGTGCTAGATTCATTTTTTCAACAAACGTCTAGAGAGAGAGAGAGAGAGGGAGAACTCACATATCATCGAGAATCTTGGAAGCCACCATAACACTTGTAACCAGCAATCTATGAACATTGATTGACGCAACAAGCGAGTCGGGATACTTATGCACCAACCTGTCTATATACACAAAGCCTACCACGAAACACGAAGGGCTACAATTCGTGTATTTGTATATTCTCTCTATATAATTCAAAATCGTAATATTTGGTGCTCTCACACCATGGAAGGCGTTCAAGCTCTTCCCGAGCTGAGCCGAGCCAAGAACTAGCTGGTCATTACGTGCCACTAGCTTCTCTAGTACACAAGATAGGATGGTAAGAACTCTAGGTGTTGTTGGCTCATCTCGTTTTGGCTTGGCCTGGTGGTGGTTATCGCCGCCGGATGACATCTACAGCATTGTCTTATCACTTACGGTGGATTAGAACAGTCACCTCCGACATTCTGCTTGCTGGTTATGAAAGGGCACATTCACGTTATCTTCAACAGTGTAATGAGGGATTGACACATGGCTTAACTCATCCATTTGGAACTATGGAAGTAAAATACATGTTTTGATTTTGAAATTTTTCCTAAATTCTCTTTTTGTGGGGTAGGGGGAACCAATTGCTAGGTAGGAGTATATTGATATTTTAAGTTCTTTTTTGTCCATCGTTCTCAAAAAAACTTATTTTCAATCACACAGTCTTACAATAAAATATTTTATACATAAATTTAAAAATTTTCAATCACACATTCTCCATTAGGGCACATTCACGTTATCTTCAATAGTGTAATGAGGGATTGACACATGGCTTAACTCATCTATTTGGAACTATGGAAGTAAAATACATGTTTTGAATTTGAAATTTTTCCTAAATTCTCTTTTTGTGGGGTAGGGGGAACCAATTGCTAGGTAGGAGTATATTGATATTTTAAGTTCTTTTTTGTTCATCGTTCTCAAAAAACTTATTTTCAATCACACAATCTTACAATAAAATATTTTATACGTAAATTTAAAAATTTTCACTATTTTTTAACCACGTACTCTAAAAAAATCACTATTCCAAA
>CAIGRE010243204.1:0-10042 GCA_903798275.1 Fraxinus angustifolia subsp. syriaca | reverse complement strand
TTTTGCCACTTCAGGTGTCCCAAAAACATTCCAAAGTCTCAGTGTTTCATCCCCTGCTGCTGATGCAACTATGCATCCATCCGGGCTCTGGATCAGAGGAGTACAAGAAAAGGATCAGAATTAAGATATTAAGAGATTATAGTGTTGCATTATTCTTCTCATAAGATATAAATCAGTACCTGAACCATGAAAAGAACTCTGGATGTATGCCCAGTGAGCTCGGCTATTTTCATCATGGAAGGGTATTTCCAGAGAGTGAGCTGATTCTGAGTAAAACCATGAGAGCTAAGCAGTTCGGGCTCATTTTTATTCCATAACAAAGCACAAACCTGTGAGCCTGTGTCAACTGAGCTCAAGCACCCACCGGTGTGTGTGTTCCAGAATTTTATGCACTGGTCACCTGCACCTCCACCTGAGGCCAATAAATTACCTTGCCAAGGACACCACGCAAGACCTTTGACAGCAGCAGTGTGTTCCTGAAGCCTATGAAGCCACTGTGTTGGAGCATTAGACGAAGCCATCGATCTGTCCCATATGTGGAGGAGGTTATCATTACCACCACTGGCTAACTGCTGGCCGGAGGCTGACCATGTAAGCCTACAAACTTCTCTATGATGTCCACTATACATTTCAACAATGTGTGCTCTCATTCTAACATCATTGTTGATGATCCGACCATCCATACCTCCAGAAGTCAAAATGTGATTATTCCAGTCCAAAGCACCAACTCGTGACCCATGGCCGCCTCTCAAAGTTCTCAGCTGGAGTATATAATGAAAATATGTGAATGTTATAAATTGACCTGGATATAGCATCGGGCTAGATTTGAGATGAATCCAATCAAACTCCGTTAAAAATGATAAGAAAGTATTAGAATGATACACACCAGTCTATTGGATTGTGAATCCCATAGCTGAACTTTCGAGTTGTTCAGCCCAACAGCAATGTGTCGTCCATCGGGAGCCCATTTGACACTGGTCACAGGGCCATTTTCTTCAGCAGCTGTTACAAGTTCCGATGTAGCACTGTTAGATGCATTCCACGAATACACCGTGTCTCCAAGAGCAATGGAGACAACATTGTTGGTACCCCAATCTAGTAGATTCAGGTAGTAATCATCCAAAATGTCAGGGGCATCCAAAATTCTCTCACAAGTCTGAATAAATGTATGAATTAAATTTAGAATTTTTTCAATAAAACATTCATGTTATAAAAAAATCTCTTATCTAATTGGGAAAAACACTTAACAACACGAACCTGGGCAATGTGCCGGCGGCATTTTGAGGGTTTGGCCCGGTGAGCAGACAATGAAAACTCACACAGAATGGACTTAGTTGGGGTAGGCAGCTTGTCCTTGAATGCAAGAATCCGTGTCCGATTCATATTGAGGGCTTCAGCGAGCATTTTCCTGTACACCTCCCTGGATGGACAAGCATCCACTGCTGGATTTTCCTTGTCTTTCCTCGCTTCTGCTAGCATGTAACGTGCATAGTTAAAATCCATCGCTGACCTGTTTGGAATAAATCGATCCAACTGTTGCAAAAAAAGAAAAACCATAGGATTATTGAGACGCATAGAAACACAAGTAAACAGCTCGTCATTCAAAAGGGAAAAAGAAAAATGAGGAAAGGGAATTGAATTCAACTCCATTTACTCCTCTGGTGCCCAATCTATAGATGCATGTTATTCATATATGGTAAGATTTAAAGCCACATAATCAATGGTTTAAAAAGCATTATACTATATTTCCTATCCATCTAAGTGTCTAGCAAGGATGGTTTTCGTAGACATAATTCAATTTTCTGGTAAGGACAACTTCCTAAGAGCATATAATTTTCACCCCAACCCATTATTTATAACACAGTATCAACTACCAAAAACACTGTTTAAATTGCATTTTGACAAAGAGAAACAAATTTAGAGCATCGGTAACAAATGATAATGCTGAAAATCAAGAATTGGCATCATAATGCTGAATTGAAAATAATTTTAAAGCTTACTCACCTTATATTAACTCTCTGCATTTATGTTGTATTTAAAATAATCCTTGCATGTCATATTTTGATGTCTACCAAGCTGGCGGTTTAAATACAAGTTTATAGGTTCTGAATTTGAGCCTTATAAGCTACTAGCCACAAACCTGGTAAAAATTGCATGCACTACTTTAGCAAATACATAGAGGATCCCCAGTAAGCAGTGGATACAAGTTCCTTAAGCTTAGGAAGTCTTTGTATTCGTGAAACATGCAATGCAACAAAATGAGATGCAAGTAGAAATTTAACAAGAACACCATATGCACCAAAGACTCAATCATCATCAACATTGACCAAACTGTGTAGATACATATTATATATCAATAAAAAAAATTCCATGGCATAATCATCAACATCTACATATCTAATTCTCAAACATTCCATGTTCGTCCCAAAACGTCATATCAAAATCACTTGTTTCAGTAAACATTCATTATATTTGATCGCTGATGGCAACCAAACTTCAAAATTTGGTAAAATACATTTCTCAATTTAGACAAACTAAGTGGCATAAATTAAGGCACTAAACTGGACCACTTACAGGAATTGCATCAACAAAAAAGTTTCTGAGAGCATCTCAGAGGAAGAAATGGGGGTGTGTATAATTTCACCTGTCATCAAATTTGAACAGAACTTCAATATTCAGTTCCTTTTCTTCTTTATTAGTCTTGTATTCAGTTGCCTAAAATTAGAATACGATTTTCCGTTCGGCCCTAAGTTGGTGACAAATTGCATTTAACTGAATCTCTAACTTGAATACAGTTCTATTTGGTTTAAAAATTCATGAACCAGAAAATAAAACTGATTTATTCCAACAAAACCAGGTGAACCAATTTTACAACCATACATTCAGGAACTGTAGCACATCACCCTCTAGAATAACATCTTGATTTATTTTAACCTAAAGTGATGCATTTTATGTTTTTGCCAACTAATATATCACTCCAGTAGTTCAAGAAAGTTTGGCATTGTGAAGGGGAACATCTAAGGAGTTTCATGAATAATTTTACTGACATATGATATACTAGTTATATACCATACAAGCATGGTTAAAAAAGGCACCACTGTGGCGTGCTCAAAGTGAGGCATAGGACCAGTTCCTCAACGCCCTCGTTTTTATACTATTATATTGAGATAGACACCTCCCCTGAAAGGGATGCATGCCTAAAGGTGTGAAACTCGGGCAGGTAATTTTGCTTTTGAAATTTATTTTTTTGCAATGTGTCTCCTTTTTTAATTCTCCGACTCTTCTTCTCTTTGCTATGATATCGAGATGTTGCAGGAAATCAAGCAGCAAGAGTATTTGATGCCTTATTGATTTATTAGAGTGTTAATTATGTGGAGAGTTTTCAAGATTATTTATGGTTTATTACATGTTTATTTTTGTATCACTCCATAATTTCTTGACTTAATTTTTGGTTTGAGGTGAGACTTGTGCCTCAATTCAAAAATTCACGCCTTGAAGTTTGAGCCTCATAATCAACTAGCCACAAGCCACCAAAACCTCATGAGAAATAACCGTAACAAATGGCATACAATTCCTTCGCGGCATCAATTAATCAAGGCATACATGCACGTCCCATTACTCACATTTTCTCCAACTCTTTCTCAGTCTCTTAACCCATGAAATTTAACCTCCAAAGACAAGTTCTTCATTTCCTTAATCTCCCTTATCTGCTGTCTACTCTTCTTAAAGTTTAACAAAAGAAGTCTTGGCATTGTTGTTTGAGAAAAAAATCATATAAAGTTTTCCATTGGACTTCAATAGATAAATAAGTATTGGATACATACATTTTCCCGTAAGCTTCGCCTATGAAGGATCTGCTCCTGAACTAGGGATTGAGATCGAGAATTGTTTGACGACGATGCAGATGAACTGTTACTTCTTGTTTCCATCATCAAGGAACCTGCAAAAACCAAAAGAAATCCAATTGAATTAAAGAAATTCTTAAACAATTAAGAAAAGTACAAAAATCGAAATCCCTGCAGAACATACGGTGAAATCTGAATTAAAGAAAATTGAGATTAGAATTAGAAAGCACGAACGAACCAAATAATCAGAGTGAGTGATTTGTTTCTGGGGATTTCCTATTGAAATCCAAATTAAAGAAAATTGAATTTGGAATTAGAACGCGAGGGTCGAGGGCGAAACAAATAATCAGAGAGAGATCGGTTCGTTTCTTGGGATTTCTTGACAATAGTTTGGATATGCAAGCTGCAACGGCTATATATACAATTCCCAAAAGAGCTGTTGTGATTTGTTTAGACGGAATTGGCACAAGGAAACTGCTTGAACTTTATCGTCTTCGTGGGTATTTTCGGTATTTTCAGGTTGGGCATCTTTTTCCGTGGAATTTAAAGAGCCTTATTGTTATTAATTTTTATTTTTTCAAAATCCCATCAACATGGTATAATGTATATGCTTCTACTTTGAAAATATATTATGCTCGGTCTTTTTCTTTTATCATGTGCGAAGTTAGGTCGTCGAGTAACACTGAGATAAGTAGATAACTAGCTAATTGCATGTACAATTTATTAATTTTATTCTACATCAACCTTAAAAAAATGAAGTCGTGCTAAATTTGCTAGTTTTAATAAACTACATCATTTGTAGTCTCAACAACTAAAAATTAAGTCATTATCAGAAACGTGAGTAAAACATTATCCTTGATTATTTTTAGAAACGCGAGGAAATACTGAGTAAGTGAATTCAAATAATTGTAGTGCTCGTTATTGAAGAAGAAAGTGATGTTAGATGCAAAGAGACGAGGCATCCTTCTTCGATTTTATAGGACGGCATTGGGCTCTTGGGAAGCAATAGATTAACTCCCTCGAAATAATAGCACTGAACGTCATTAAGAGTAAACAATTGATCGACTAACATTTAGGAAAAAAGTAATTAAAATTGTGTTAACATGGTTACCCGTTGGAAGGTGGAGAAAAGAAACTTTGCATCTAATTAAGAGTAACTCAATGACTTGTTTAGTAAAGTGGATCTTACAACATTGAATTGTATTAAT
This sequence comes from Fraxinus angustifolia subsp. syriaca, assembly GCA_903798275.1. Classification (NCBI taxonomy): domain Eukaryota; kingdom Viridiplantae; phylum Streptophyta; class Magnoliopsida; order Lamiales; family Oleaceae; genus Fraxinus; species Fraxinus angustifolia. Next base: position 4,989 of record CAIGRE010243204.1, on the reverse strand, counting down.
GAATAAAAATAATCTTGTTCATTACAATGTCAGTACTGCACTAAACATTCCCCAAAACATCGATCCAATTGGATATCAACAGTGCATAAATGTAATCAGGCGTCGTGCTAGTTTAGGTGAAAAGGTAAATCGCATTGCTGTGATCTTGGAGTATCTGCAGAAAGCTTATTCTCGAGAGGGCTAAATGGGAGATGACTTTGGCGTTGATTTGGCTTCGCAGGACGTAAACAAGCAAGATGGCCGTGTAACAATTGGTTGTTGCATATAGGAAGCTTGCTCGTCTGAGTTGCTGCCTCCTTTTCTCTAGACACGGGACAGCTTGATGGATCATCCTGTAGCGCACAGATCCAATCCACCAAACAGAAGTTAATCGAGGAAAGCACAGATTAATCAAGAATTGTACAAAATATTATCATCAGATTAGCATGCTTCAAGAAACTCACAAACGTGGCCAAGTATAATCCGAAAACATAAAAAAGGATTAATTACCCCAAGAACAAGGAAAGTGAATGCTTGCTCCTCCCCCCCAAGATAGATTTCTATCAACTTCCGCAAGTCAGCAAGAGTCGAATCTTTCAAAACCTTTAATGCGGTAATAAAATTGCCAGCATTTTCCTTTGAAGCCTCCCATTTCACGTATACTTCAAGGTCACCACTTGTTTCTTCATCATCATCTAAAGGGTTGTGATTCTCTTTCGAATCTTTTCCTATCTCAGTATATCTACTAATTTTTCCAAGTTGTTCCACGCTTTTCGAAGGAGATGATGACAGGTCTAACTTCTTTCTAACAGGTGTAGGAGTTTCGTGCTGGGAATGTTCTCTTTGATCTCCACATAGTGTGAAAATATTTTGAATCCTCATTTCTCTAGAGGTTGCATTGTTGTCATTTTGTGCCTTGCTGTACAATTCAAATCGTACAAGCTCGACTGTATCATCTTTCTCCGGATTTTCACATGAAAATTCTGGCAAAACGAGAGTGCTAAGATCTGTCTTTTCCTCCTCAATTACCTCTTTCTGCACTTCCTCGTCTAATAAATTTTCCTCACTTTCTTCTTCTTCTTCCTCCTCATATACTGTGCTCAACCATGTTTTGTTGGTGAAATTTGACAAGTCTTCATTTGAATTGTTCATGTCAGAATATCCAGAAATGGCAGTAATTGAATTTGTTTCTGCTTTATGAACCACATCATCATATTTAATAATGCCCATGTCGAGCGACTTGTCCAAATCCATGGATTTTACCATCTCTGAATCCTCGGAACTGACCTCCAAAAACCTTTTAATAAAGCTGCTTTCCTCTATGTCTGCTGACAATGCACTCTCAGCCCTCGAAGAAGAAAGCTCAGACTCGATTTCCTCTAAACGACGCCTGAGCATTTCAACCTCCTGTTGCTGTTGAAATATCTTTTCTTCCATTTTTCTCCTTTCCTTTTCAAGAATGTCATTGGCCATTTTCTGACACTCCTTTATCTTCCTCTCTAATTCACTTTTCAGCATCTGTGCTCGCTCGTTTACTTTTGAATCAATCTCATCTTCACTTATCCTCGTTCTTCCTCCGTCTACTATTGCAAGTTTAGTCCTTAATCCAGAAATTTCTTCTTCTTTCTTCTTAAGCTCTTTCTGTGCCTCATTGCGCTCCTTTTCCCTAAGTCTGCTTTCCATCTGTAACGTATAAATAAACTGGTCCATAGCTTCAATTCTTGATCCCAAAATGACTGCTGATGAAGAATCTTCAGCGCCTTTCTCCTTAATTGGTGTATGGGGCCCACGGACTATACATTTTGCTTTGGCACCATATTCTAAAGTGGCAATAGTCTTATGCAGCTCCTTCAGACCCGGGCTGGCACAAAGTATCATCAGAATTTTGGACTTATCATCTTCAAAAGAATCCTAGTGAAAAATGCCAACTTGATTTCAGAAACCATTGAAGAACTGATTGAAAATTGTAGAAAAGTGACAATAAATAACATCATAATAATAATTAAAAAAAATACCTGAAGAAGCATGGTTAGCTTGCTATCTCTGAATGGCACATGAGAATCACCATTTGCAATGGATTCGACCACTCGTTTTAGTGCAGTGTTTCCTTGGTTGATCTTTGCTGTCTGCATGTAGGAGGAAAAACACGAGATTATCATATGGATAGAAATCATTTGCATCACAAGGTGTCAAGAACTCGGGTCATTTATTCTGGTTGAAGAATTATTTACCAAGCACATATAATCTTGAAATTTATACCTGCATTTTTGCTTCCATTCCATTTTGACCGGCTTGTTCTATATTTTCAGATCCTGCCATGTCTACGAGCATAAGTCGTCCTCCAACAGTTGGAACATCAAGAATTATCTGCAAGATTGTAAAAGAAGTGAACTTTCTACCCAAAGACAGAAAATTGAAACATTCTTCAATCCTTTTAAAAGACTGAATGAAGCTTTGCAATAATTGGTACCATGCAGTGGCTTCGAGAACTTCTCTCGTTACATAGTGTACTTTTAACAATTCTTCTCTTCTCCACCTTTTCGATCTCTTTCAATATTTTTCCAGCTTCATTTCCAGATATAAAACTTGCATTTTTTGCCTTCTTTCCCATCACTTCCAGTTTCACCTGAAAAAATTAAACGATTGGATTATTAGAAAAATGAGTGAGGGTGCTGATAGACCTCCAATTCAATTTACATATTCCAGGCGCCAGAAAACTAGCAAGGCACGTGAGGGACCAACCATTGACAGCAAGGCTCAGTAGGAACTTCTAGAATTCAGCTGAGTCACTTAAATTCTGTTAGAAGTTGTTATCCATTCAGTTAGGGGTCATTTTGGGAATGAGGGGGGGGGGATATAAATAAATTGTAAGGGGGGGGCATGAGAGTATCACGAGATTTTTGAGTCAAGTAGTGTAAGCAGCCTGCGTGCTGTGTTCCTTTTCATTTTTCTTGTTGCATTTTCTTCCACAGTTTCTATCAAAGTGGTATCAGAGCAATAGATCCAGCTGGGTAGTCATGACGCTTGGTGACAGGGTCGGAGTTCTGGAACAACTGGTAGCAGATAATCATGCATCCGTACAGTCCAATTTGGAGGCCTTGAGAGCAGAAATGAGGGAACAATTTGAGGCCCTCTTCCGCCACCGAGATCTGCAGGAACGGGATAGGAAGGAAAAACAAAAGGGGGAAACGGCACATCCACAGGAATTGTCACCAGAATTGGGGGAAACCCAGACAAGTGCTGGGGGAAGCAGGAACACGGGAAGTGGAGTTGACAGTGGGTGGAGATCCGATTCGCGAATTCGACGATTGGACATGCCAGTGTTCGATGGGAGCGACCCCGATGGCTGGATTTTTCGGGTAGAGCGTTATTTCAACGTTAATAGAATGACAGAGGAGGAAAAGTGGGAAGCAGCCGCCATATGCCTTGATGGAGATGCGTTGGCATGGTATCAATGGGAGGAACGCCGGCGGCCCATGAGGAATTGGGAAGATTTGAAAGACAAATTACTTCGTCGATTTCGACCCTCACAGGAGGGGTCACTATGTGCTCAATTTTTGGCCCTCCGTCAGACGACTTCCGTCAAGGAATACCGCCGGCAGTTTGAGAAATTAGCGTCGCCATTGCAGAATGTTTCAGAAGAAATTTTGGAGAGTAATTTCATAAATGGGCTAGTTCCCCACATAAGGGCTGAAGTCCTTTTGCTGAATCCTGTGGGCCTGGACCGAATAATGGAGGTGGCCCAGAGGGTGGAGGAGCGAAACGTGATGATACAACTGGGCCCAACTGCTTCCGGTCCAGCAAGACTTAAAAGCCCCACAGCCTTGTTTAATTCATCTCCAACCCACTCCAATACTTCATTCCAGAAGCCAACGGTACCGCTGAGTCTAATACCGCATCGCCCAGCTCTTCCACAGAGATCCGTCGCCCCCTTCAAACGGTTGACCGTTTCGGAGCTACAGGCAAAAAGGGAAAAAGGGTTGTGTTACACTTGTGATGAACGGTACACTATTGGCCATAGATGCAAGAATCGGGAGCTCCAAGTAATGGTAGTCCGCGAAGATGAAGAAAACGCTATCGGAGAGGGGGTGCTGGGACAGAACAGTGACCTGGTCGGCGATCCGCTTGACGTCGACGACGAGTGCTTCGGGAGTACCGACGATGACGGGGTGGCAGTGGGATCCGCTGTTGAACTCTCAATCAATTCGGTTGTGGGCCTCACCGCACCGGATACTATGAAGATCAAAGGCAGGATAGGGCCGACGGAAGTAATAGTCCTGATAGATTGTGGGGCCTCTCATAATTTCATCGCAGTTGACGTGGTCAGACAATTAGGACTTCCCTTATCAGGAACTACTGGGTATGGGGTAATTATGGGGACTGGGCTGACAGTGAAAGGGGAAGGAATTTGTAAGGGGGTGAAATTACAATTACAGAATGTACTCGTGAAGGATGACTTTCTGCCACTGGAATTGGGGAGCTCCGATGTCATTCTTGGTATGCAATGGTTGTGCAAACTCGGGGAGATGCAAGTCAACTGGCAGAACCTCACAATGACTTTCACGGTGTCAGGCATGAAGGTCACACTAAAAGGGGACTCTAGCTTGAGCAGGACATCGGTATCTATGAAGGCTGTGTTGAAGGCCCTCAGGGCGCAGGGAGAGGGAGCCCTGCTGGAGTTGAGTAATATTATGGTGCAGAACAAAATGATGGGCCAGGAACCTCCAGGGCTCATTTCAGAGGTGTTGAAACAATTTGCTGCTGTTTTTGAGATGCCGAACGGTCTCCCCCCTTCGAGGAATCAGGATCATGCGATTACCTTGCAACCTGGAGCCGCCCCGGTTAGTGTAAGGCCCTATCGCTACCCCCATTTCCAGAAAAATGAGATAGAGAAGCTAGTTCGAGAAATGTTAGCAGCAGGTCTTATACAGCAGAGTATCAGTCCCTTTTCGAGCCCAGTGTTGTTAGTAAAGAAGAAAGACGGGAGCTGGAGGTTTTGTGTCGATTATC
>CAIGRE010243069.1:0-11812 GCA_903798275.1 Fraxinus angustifolia subsp. syriaca | reverse complement strand
TAAATGAAAATGAATAAGAATGATATTGTTGATAATTGATTAATGAAATTATGGAGAATGTAAATTGTAGAGTGTATTGTATAGTAAATAATGAGAGATTGATATTGGTGAGAAAAATGATTGATTATGGTGGGTATTTATAAAGGAAAAAATATATGTGAAATTGAAAACAAAATTAAAAGGACCAAACGGTCACTGAACTTTTTTTTTTTAATTTTTTTTTATATAAACGAGCCACGAGCATAGCGGCTCGTTACTTTGACGAGCCGCCTGCTCGGCTCGTGCTCGGGCTCATTTTTTGACGAGCCCAAGCGGCTCATGGGTATGAACAATACGAGCCGAGCATCCGAGCCGGCGAGCCGCTCGGCCCAATTGCCACCTCTAATGGCTATTGTGGTGATGTCTTTTGCGATTGTTGTGGTGTGTGGTAGTGTGTGTGGTTATTGTGGTGGTGGTGGATTCATGGTGGTTGTGGCGGTGGTTTTGGAATTGTAGGCGACGAAGTTGAAGTGGAAGTGGAAGTGGATGGCTTGGCGTTGGCGTTGGCGATGGCGATGGCGATCACGATGGTGGTAGAGTGGAAAGGAAGAGCGTGATCATTATTCGGGTATTGTGACAATCAATTAATTTGTGACCTAAACGAATGTGTTATTGTAACTAAATTTGGAATCGTGGCGAGATTTGGTAAGTTGTGACCAAATAATTCAATGATTTGTGATTGTAAAATAATTCGTGACCAACTAATTCGATAATTTGTGATTGAAAAATAATTTGTAATCAATTAATTTGATAATTTGTGACTATGAAATAAATTGTGACATAAAATTCATGATTTGTGAGCTAAGAAATTTTTTATCTGTAATCGTAAAATAATTTGTAACCTACAATTTTTTTGATTTGTGATCAGTAAATAATCCGTGACTAATTAATTTGATCATATGTGACCAATAAATAAGTTGTAACCCATAAGTACGTATATGTGACCATTAATTATATAATTGTGAGTTAAATATATTTAATTATTTATTTATCATACGAGTTTTGAATTTTAAAACTTTAAACTTGAAATTTGAATTAGCCATAGTTAATACGAGTTGTGAATTTTTCCCTTCATTCTCACGTTAGACTAATGGACATGCTACAATTTTTATTTTTATTTTTCTTTCTTGAGAAGTATTTTTTTGGATTTTGTGAGTTTAAAAAGAAGAAAAATTTATAAATACACATAAAAAAATTAATATATTGTTAAAAATGAGTTTAAAAAATAATAATTTTGAATATGCCTCGAGAGTCAAAAGTCGTAGTTATTACCAAGCAAATTTTGTCTACCAATATTTATATGAACAAATATTTTCAAGTTCTTTCAAACTAACGAAAACAAAATTACGATTCAGGAAGTCTTCACTGACCAAGTTAATCTTTAGTAAAATCAACATTATAGAGAAGAAAACACCACTAACATAATGGAGAAAAATCCCTATACAACCTATAATCTTGTGAAAAGATTACTCGAAAAGCATCTACGTCATTTCCATCGAGCCCTCTCTCTACCTAGATGTCTGTAATATAAATAGTTCAGCTAATCCGACCTGGCTTCTCATTTCTTGTTTGATCTAACCTTTGCTATTTTTACTTGTCTGTGTCGATACAATTAGGTAAGAATGTTCTACCTATTGCTATACACAAACGAACCATACTTGCAGTAACACATTTCTGTTAGTATTGGGAAGAGAGCATCTCTGTTGGACTCCCATTAGAATGTTCCCTCTGCAGTCGGTTGTGCTTGCACCAACACATGTACTGACGGACGGGCCCTTCTTCAATGACCCACGCATGCTCTGCAACATTCTCGAGGGACATTCTCTGTCTTGGATCTGCGACGGAATATTCGTTAAGGCAAAAGGAAATGAATAGAATTACAACTGCATTTTCATTCAATAAGGATTGAATTGATTCGGGTCATATAATGATGTAAATCACACAGAAATTGACCTTTATGGAGAAGCCCCTCAAGTAGGTTCTTCAAAAGCGGGTTCATCTCATCAGGGAGAGACAGTGGGTCATTTACTATCTGGGAAAGGTAAATATCTCCAGTCATTGATACAAACCAAAATTATCCAAGACTGAAGCAAAAGGTTACGAACCTGAATCTATATATATGTGAATGAAGAAAATATACCAGAAAACAGTAAGACGAAGCAATCTCCCTATACCTTGTCATATGTATCCTGCAGAGTCTCTCCTAAAAATGGGTATTTTCCCAGAACCATACAATAGAAAGTAACTCCAACGGCCCAGGTGTCAGCAGCTTTGCCATGATAAGTTGGACCTAATTGTAAGGAGAAATGCTTTTTGTGAGTTGCCGATAATTTGCATATTTTATACATATCAAGTTCAAAATAATGCTCTCCAAATAAGAGAGGAACTCTGACCTAAGCAGCACTCAGGGGCCGTAAATACAAGAGTCCCTGGAGAACGACGTAGTTCATCATTATTATCCTGTGCAAAAAATGTGTTGAGAAAATTAAACTAGCTCCTGGGCATGTAGAATTAAGTAATTTGAAAAAAGAAAAAGCTCACTGAACCAAAAGTGCATTTCCATTCTAAAAACTACAGCGACTATGACACCTGAAGACACACATGAACTCCACTAAGATGATGCTTAACTCATATCACACACGTCCCTAGATTAAGTTTAGACTGCTCCATTTACAGCTGTCCAAAAGGACTCCAACCTGTGTTTCTTTATTTAAGCTGCCTAATATGGGACAAACCCAGATCAAAAAAATGAATTCTAAACCATCCACGTTTTGAATTCAGATCCATGCTCAGATTAGCCTTTTCCATGTCGGATGAGCAAAACATGATGATACTGGATTAACAGCAATAAGGAAGAGTTGATTTCAGATAAATAAGTTGAAAATATAAGTCCGAGCACAAAGTTCCGGACACACTAAGTGACATGAGAACAGCAAGTCATTTTATTAAGATCCCAAGCGAAGATAAATTAATTATCGACAGAAAAATGAGAATGGAAAAAGATAAGCATCTCTATTATAAAGGCCATGTGCAAAAGAAAATATATGGTTAGACAGACTAGAATAAGTGAACCAATGGCAGCAATGAGAAACTCAGATAACCAGCATTCTCAAAACATTATAAATAAAAGAGAACAGGATACGCTCACTTTGCGTAATGTCGTTTATTTAGCAGCATAGTTATTCTTCTCTCCTTCAAAAAGCCAAAAATAAGCTTCATGGGACCCACAGGAGGAGGTGAATTTGGACCCTTTTAAAATGCTATGGCTTGGCAGGGTCCTAGAACATATGAAGCCAGTTTCTCTCACTAATGATAAGCTATAAAGATGCCGTTACAAGACACCAGCTCTCTCCAAACAGTCAATACCCATTATAGAACATAAATATGTCCCTTGAACCTACAAACCACAAGCATCACAATTGTGGCATCTCTTAAACATTACTCATCTATGACAGGACATTACCAGATACCCTTTCCTGAATCCTATGGGAAACAAATCCACATATGTTGTCTGTGTGATATGAAAAAAGAAACTCTTACTTATTTGCACTCATTGCTACAAATGATGTCTGCAAATTAGGATTCACAGAACTGAGTTGCACAAATCAAAAGTAAAGAATAAATAAAGCAACATTGTTAATATGGTGTCTAATCACAGATTACAGTGTGAAGTTTCCAGAAAATATAATGTAGATTGACTCCTTACTTTTTAGCTGCTTCCACTTACCAACCAACCCCTTTTATCAGAACTAGAATCAGATGAAGACCTAAGTTGCAAAACACTTGTGCAACAATTACTCGAGCAGTATACTTGGACTTTAGAAGCAACCTTTTTCATTCCCCTTTAGGGAATTAACCTTGTTCTTGCAAGTATGATATTCATAATAGAGTAGAATTTCTCTCAACCTGACCCACTTGCACAGGGCAGGAAAAAGTAATTTCCTCCTTTTGTACATTTACATAACTGTAGTTCTGAAACTTGACAGAAGTTATGGTAAGAAAACAATTCTTACCTCAAAAATTTGGCTGACGCCGAAATCACCAATCTTAACTGTGCCGGAACCAGTAACTAAAAGATTATCAGGTTTAATATCTCCATGAACTATATTCTGCGAGATTAAAGAAATAGTGAACCACATTAGTTTAACTGAAAGAAAAACGAATCAAGATGATTACATTGAGCTGGAAAAAAATGATAGGTGGATCGCCCTTGCCATTTTGAACTGTTCTAAGATTAAACATTGTGCCTCAATATAATGTATGGTAAGCACACCTCTATCACAGCAAATACCACTTCAACAGAAAGGCATGGTCATTCAAGTTTTGTAAAACAACATACTTGTACCAAAAAATACTTTGAGAATCTCAATATGACAAAAAGGGTAGTTAAGATATTAAACTCGTACAAAGTGAAAAAAATCAAAGTAGTATTTTCCTCATAAGGTGAGATACAAAGAAGAAAATGCTTTTAATGTATTCCCTGACACGCAATAAAGTATCCATAGAGAAATTTGAGCAATTAATGTGAAATTCATTGCTGAAAATCAAACAAACAAAAAGCTTTTTCATCATTTAAGAAATGAAAAACAGCTATTTACCAGAATACTCTGCCTATAAAGCCCACCAACTAAAAGAACATGGCAATGAGAAAATATCACCCTTATAACAGATAGCAGCATCTAAGAAGCATCAAATTCAAATTTCATTATTTTCTCTTTTCACCAATACTATCGTGAAAGATCAATTCCAAGGAAGTGTGAGAACCACCTGCGGTGAGGAAGGTGAAAGTGATGCTATAGTAAACTGGGAGAAACTTATACAATGGAAGACTTCTAAGTGGAACTGCAAAGAAATAAGATTTAGTTGACATGCTTAGATAACCTACTTCGGTCTGCACTGACTATTACAAGTCTCTTAACATATCACTGCAGAAAATACGAGTATATAACAATTTACTATGAAGAACCCAAAGGTTAGTCGATCCAACATGTTCAAAGAGTACATGATAATTTTTAGGTCAACAAACACTGAACTCAGCAAGAAGTCTACATAATTTAAACCAAGCTTAACATGCCAAATTTGGTATTAGACCAACATATCGTGCTACAATTTTGTATATGCAATGATTTGGGGTTAAAAACCCTGCTAGTCACCAAAGTTAGCATCTTGTTTCAATTTGCGCACCCATCTTTTTTTATTTATAAAAAAAATATAGTCACTAAACTTTATGTTTTCTTCAGGTTAATAATTCAGTTTGTCTTTGTTAATTAGCTTAACAAAATTGACAACCTGGTGGACGGAGTTGATAATGTGGCTAACGGGTCAGAAAACCTACTTTCTCTCTCTTCCAGCTCAAATCAAGTATTTGCAGACAAAAGCAAGTTCCAGAAATGCGTTTTATCCAAAAAATAAAATCAATAATATCTACTGTGAATCTGAAACTGAAATTAAGTCAAACTCAATGAGAAAATAGAGATCTCCAAACCCTGTCTGAACCCTTGGTAGAATTGGCAAAATCAAGTTGTGAACATTGATATCACACAGAACTTACAGCAGCATTCTTCTTCAATTCTTTAAGTCCGTGATACGATTGATTCCTCAGAATTCCCCACACTTCAAAATTTTCTAGGATAAAACCCAGGATTTTGGGGAAAACTGTAAGAGGAAAAGTAGAGATAAGACACCAACTTTCTCCTCAAGAATCAGTTACCAAATCACCCACATAATCAACAACCAAATTACAAATACTTTCAAATCTTTTTTAACAAAAGGAACTGATCCATTTTTTTTTTCTCTTAGAGAAAGAAAGAAAGCTAACACCATCTTGTGTATTGAATGCAATATTGGACAGGCCATCACAGATTTGGGTTTTCAAGGTGATGATTGTATCTTAGAAAGCTAAACCTCAAGTTTGAGTTTTGGAAAAATCGCATCTTAAAATCCAGTATTGTCCAGTAATGTGGGACTCGCCGAGCTGGAAGAGAGAGGAAGTGTGTTTCGTAATTTTTATGCAAGGAATCAATTCTACTAGCCACATAATCAACTCCACTCACCACATCATCGATTCCATTAATGTAAGTTACAAAGAAAAACAATAACCAACCTGTAACAAAACATAATATTCGGTCCCTTTGCATGATCTGGATCCATATAATTAACTGACAACACTGATACGGAATGTCATCGTACAGAGGTCAAAAAGGTCGATCCCAACAAATCTGAACTATTTGGTAAAAGCAGTATATAAAAATCAACTATTGACAAGATATGTTACTTAAGAGCACAAAATGACTTAAAAAAATGAACAGAAGTTGACTGTGAGTCATACATGAGCATGAAGATACATCAACCCAGATACTATATCCCGCAAGTACTTCCGTGCTGTATGTTCTCCAAGACCACCTGGAGGAACAGTACTTTCATAGACCCATTTGCCTTCTACATATTCAAGAACTGAATAAAAGAAGTTTGCAGTCAAACAAACGGACAACTTCAGTTGTAGTAAGAAGCAAAAAATTAATAGCAGACAATACCCATGTAGAAGTGATCTGTTGCTGGATCATCAATCACCTCAATAAGATTAACTATATTGGGATGGCTCAACATTTTCATAATTAAAACCTAAAAGCATAAGTAAGGTTTAGTAAGTTGTTCGTCCAAGTTGAGAAGGTATAACGTGATTCAAAGATGAACAAAAAAAGGAATAAAAAGACTGGTCCATCTCAGATTTATAGATAGCACACTGTAATATCATATGGTAAAAGTAACAGTAATAACACTAGCAATAATCATAGTATTATAGTTAGTGATTAATACATTGCTGATCACCAAAAAAGAAGCTTATATAGACTATTTGCAGATTTTGCAGGCCAAGAGGCAATAAGATACAGTATATCGTAGATATGTTGAACCATAAAGAATGCAAGATCGACAAGAACCTAAGTTTGACAATGCTTGCAACTCCAAAACAGTACACTAGAATAGGGAGCAAAAATACCTCACGAAGAACATCACTCATGGCGGTCTCTGAAGGAGCAACCCGCTGCTTTAGTAAATGAGACTTGTGAAAGGCCTGCATCCAAATATCAAGAATGGTTTACCCTGTTAAGACACCATTGTCTATTGAAAGTCCTCATTTTCCAGAAGTCTTAAATTTTATCTTCATGAATAATTATAAATCCACTAGATCAGTGACTAAATTGGACCAAGCACCACATCTTCCGTGGTAGATTTGAAAATCTAAACTAAAGAATATCTAGATATATAGAAACATCCTTGTCAAGTCAGGCTCAAAATATCCAGGACTCATCTCCTAAACAGAAGACCTTCATCAGGAAGCGAGTACAGGAACCTCTTCACAGTGTACCAAATTGGGGCACGTTAAAGACTCAAAATCATAAGTCTTTTTAGTGATTATTCTTCTGTGTTGTAAAGATTTGACCTAGGACACAGTTGCTAGAACTCTATACCAAAAGAAAAACATAATAAAGAATATAACAGTAGCAAGAGTATATCATGAAAATACTTGAGCAAGTATGAAGGAAGACACTACCTTTATCGCATAATGTTTCCCATCTAATTTGCTACGGTAGAGAACCTGTAACATTTGCAGGGCATGAAACTACAAATTAGATTATATCAAGTAGAACTAGATTTTATGGTATTGTAGCAATGTGCTCACCACTTTCCCATAGCTACCAGCTCCAATTTTGTATTCACGAACATACTCGTTAACCATCTTGTTGCCATTTTCGTCCTATATAAATCAATGCCAGCTATAAAATATTGTCAACGAAACTGCACATGATAATAGTCTGACTAGAATACTACATAATATAGATAAATAAAACATTACATTCAAATAATATATAAATTTGCATCTGCACGCTTAGTTGAAGTGGTAAGCACTTGCGGTCAACCCCATTCAGCTAGCGTAAAGAATTAAAGATATGCATTAACCTCCATCTATTTCTTTATAAACTTGGATTGATTTACAACCCCTACCCCTACCCACCCCCAGAACAGCTGCACCCCAGTAAGCAACTTTATGATCAACTGTTTCATTTTTTTCATGGTGCACTAATACACAAAATGCACAACACCACGCAAAACAAAGTATAAAACACACCAAGACCACATCATGGAAGCACAGAGGTTTGCAGTTGCATGCATTTGTACATTGATATATAACTTTTTTATTTGGGTAACAAAATTTCTATTCTCTTTGTTTTCCTTCTAGATTTATTTTCTTTTTTCCTATTTTTAATTTGTGCCTGGGGCTAGGATGCACGGAACACCCTTCACCCTACCAGCGCCCGAGCATGACACCAACATTCTGCCAACAAGTGTCTGAAATGCTAGGGTGACATGTCCAAATTATTTTTTAGTTTTGTTCCATTAAACAAATTGCCGACACATCGCCAACACGACAGGAGATACATCATGTCGGGCACCCACACATGTTGGCATTTCCAAAATATTTTTTGGCGTTGTACAATTGGACACATTGTCCACAAATTGCTGACAGGCTAGGTGATCCAACACGACACCGACACAACCTGGTGTTTCCAAATTATTTTTTGGTTTTGTACATTTGGACAAGCAGCCAACACACAACAAGCCGAAATCAACAAAATAAATTTACTTTACAATATAAAAATAAAAATAAAATATTTATTATTATTTTAATCAACGTGTCAAGTGTGTCTTGTCTGTACTCTTTTCAAAAATTGCATGTCGACATGTCCCGTATGTGTCAGTGCTTCCTAAAGTTTGGAGGGGTGCATCGAATCAACAACTGCTATTCAAACTCCACTTGTGAAATGTGAATTGTATATCTTAAACCACTGTGTTCATAAGAGATACATTCTTCTACATACCTAGCTTTCATCAACAAAAAGTTATGGCTCATGGGGAAGCTTTTACATAACGAACTTGCATGGCTGGGTAAGATAATAGTAAGTTACTTAACATATTAATATATACACATACGGTCAAATAACTCCCCAACACCTAGCTTAAAAGTGAAATTTTCTAGTACACAGTTGAAATGAGAAGTATATTTGTCATGCATTTTACCTCTGAGCGAATGAGTTTGTTCGTTTCTTTAACAGGATATTCCCTGCAAATCAATCCGTGCTGCATCCTGTACAAGAGGATTTCCTCAGATCGTTTCGTTGGGCTTTGGAATTCACAGTCGTCTGCACTCACAGTATCTGTCATGTAACCATTGTAAGAACCATAATCATCATCTTCGCCCTCCTTGTCCAACAAGGACACCTGTGAACTGTAATTACCCAACCCACTATTGATCCCCATTCTCTTCTTGGGTTTCCTAGAAAATAACCCAAAACAACAACAGCAACCCATTTTTGTCACTCGGGCAATTAAGCTTGACTTAACAAAACTAAAACTGTCCACTGATTCACGATTTACAACAAAGATGAGTAAAATCGATAACAAAACCTGAAAGGAAGAAAAACAAACAATTAGAATTAAACACTAGTTCAATAACATCAAATCAGTATAAGTCTGCTGCATTTAGCAGCATGGGATTGCAGCTTTGGAATCGAAATTGGCACAGGTTCCATCTAGATCAGAACTTACTTAGCAAAAACCCCCCAATAACAAAGGCTACATTTCAAACAGCTAAAATGGACATTTATTTTATTCTAAAATTTCTCAAATGAAATAAAAAGTTGATGAATACCTACTTCTTTGCGCAAGGAAATTCTGAAGTGCGCTCGAAGTCCCAATTAGCTATGCCATTCCAGAGGGTGTCATTCAGTAAAATGAAAGAAACAGTTGACCAAATTTAATTATTATTAATTTGCTAATGCAGGCCAAGCCATGCTTTTTCATGCCTTAAAGGCCAATAATGATTGGCCCTCTGTCCAATTAATAAACAGAAAGCATTAACGTTCATTGTCATTGATGGCAACACTATAATTTAATCATTAGCAAACATTAATAACTTCAATACAACGCAGGTTGATTTGAATAATGGGATAATTCAAGAAAAGGACAAAATGTTACATCCAGAATATTCAAAAAATTGACGACGTGCGCTAATGAAAATGAGATTTCGGTATTAAAAAAAATAATCAAATTAGATCTATTAAATCACACGATAACAGTTAAAACTCGATTAAAAGGGGAAAAAAAATATTTACCTGCCTTTTCTGACGTTCATCAACGGGAGGCGGAAAAATGCAACGCAACTGACGATCTGATTCTTAATAATCACGAAAGTAATGAATTAAATAAATTTGGTCATATTAAAATCCAATTAAAATTGAAAATATGATCTCATTGGTCATTTGTCTAATAAAAGTCAATAATACCAACTAATTTTTTAATTTTAATCCGATTTTGAATTTAATTTTAATATTCTTTTATTGAAACACATGTAATCCAGAAAAAAAAAGCAAAAAATGTATTTTAAAAATAACGGGACTAAACAAAAACTAGTAATTAATCGTAATAGCGTATTTTTTTATCATTCACAATTTTTCAATCGCACATTCAATCAAATTTTATTAAAATTTGTTAAAAATAATTTTAATTCCCAAAAAACCAAATAGGGCTAGGTATTTTATTTCCAAATAAAACCCTTGTCTAGCCCCATTTTATGAAAAAAAAATTATTTTGCAACGATACATTCTCCAATAAAATAAATTTACTCGCAAATCGATTTTTCCATATTTTTTAACTACACCTTTTTTTTTTCGAAAAAATACTATTACAAAATGCATTTTTCTTTAAAATGTGGCTCAAACAATGACAAAATCTTGTTAATTTGCGAGGAGAAATGTACGGTGAGATTATTTAAAAGGAAGTTGGTCGTCTGACTCAGATCTCAAGTCCTTGTTTGAACGCACTTTAAAAAAAAATTGAATTTTTTAATAGTGATTTTTGGAGAGTGTGTGTTAATAAGTAATAAAAAGTTTTGATTTTACATGTAAATTATTTAATTGGTAAAATGTGTGGTTAAAAATAATTTTGGAAAAAAAATGAGTTTTTTTTATAATGGGGTTCAAACATGGAATATATGTTGAATTTGGAAATGAATTATAATGATTACAATGCTGAATTTAAAATATAAATTATAATGCGAAAGAAACGAATGATGGATAAGTTTGCAGTAATTATGAATTAAATATGTAAAGAAAATTAATGATTGACTTTTAAAAAATAAATTATAAGTGTATAGTAATTAAGATGGTCATCATTTATTTTATTAAAGGAAATCTCCATATACAAGGTATCTATAGTGTCGAAATCAAAGTGTAATTACCCAATTTAAATCAAACGAAAATAGAGTAATATTACTCAACGAAATCGAAGTAATTGATTGACACTACGGGTCCGTTTGATTGCAAATGTGGAAAATGGGTAGAAAGAAAATGTTTTACTGGGAATTGAATTACCTAGAATTTGTTTTACTGAGAATTGTAATTAATTGTGTTTGATTGATTTCTACCTGTAAAATATTGAAAATTTGGTGTCCGTTTGACTTCTTTTTTATAAAAATTGTCCATTAAAGTGATAATTTTTTCTACTAATACGTCTAGAATTTGTCCAGTTACCAAAAAGTAAAGAAATTTTTTTTAAACAATTAGAAAAAATTACCATATTCGTTTGACTTTGTTTTGCATAGAAATTGTCAACAAAAATGAAAATTCTTTTTACAATGGTTGATAGAATTGGTTGTCATTGCTAAAAAAAAAGGTGGAAAATGTTTTCCCACCTATTAGGTGAAAAAACATTTTCC
>CAIGRE010243052.1:0-11028 GCA_903798275.1 Fraxinus angustifolia subsp. syriaca | reverse complement strand
TTGTGCAAGGTTTAGTGAGGAGGACATTGACGAAGAGGTATATTTTTTTTTGTTTAAATATTCATATTTTTGTTAAGACCATTATTGATTAGGTAGTATGGTTGTATTATTACCTTAATTACATTTCTTATTTACTATATAAGAATCAACTTTGAGTCTTGAATGTTGACCTATGCTAGTAAGAGTTGCGAGGAAAAATGAATATTGACCTATGCTAGTAAGAATTTTGACCTATGTTGATAATATTGTTTGTTAAATATGAATTTTGCATTTGGAAATTGGGATATTGTTTGCTAAATTGACTAAGTATTGTATTTTTGTTTATATTGACTTTTCATCATAATTTGTTTTTTTCAATTTGATGGTTGGAGTTTAAACTTATAAAAAATAATTTATTTTCGTGGTTATTAATCGAACTGAACTTAACTGAGATACAAACTGTGCCGATCCAACTTACGTGGTTATGGTGCGGTTATGGTATGGTCAAAAATCTGATGGTGCGGTTATGGTTTTGACCGAACCGACCTCGAACCGAACCATTGCCATCCCTATTTTCGAGTTTAATGTTTGTATTGTCACTATATTGATCTCGACAATGGAATAACATGCCAATTCCCGAGGAAACAATTGCTTCTAACCCACGCATAAGTCAAAGAAAATGGAGTTTCCCCCATGAAGGATATGGTAATCACCGTGCGAACTGATTAGAAAGTCACATTTCTAGGCTCTTATGCTTATAGATACTTGTTGGACATGGACCGATCGCTCTTGTGGGTTGACCCGACCCAAGTAAAATAAAGTGGGTTGGAGGGATTTGATATTCTTTGAATTGTGAATAACTTCCCACCTCCCATAACCAACACATGCATACAATAACTTTCAAGATATGTAGCCATATTATTTTGGAAGAATGTATTTTGAAATAGTAGATTGATGGAAAATGTGTAGTTGAAAATGAACGAAAAGTTATTGATATGATGAAAAATATTACTTTATTGAACAATGTGTGGTTAAAAATAAGTAGAATGATAATGAAAATTTTAATGTGTACCAAACATGAGTGTGGAAGTAGAAATTGATCTCTCTCAAGCAAAACATGAAAATTCGTATATAAAAAAGTTAAAAAAATTGAAAAGACAATATATCTCATTTTTTGTGCATTCAATCATCTTGAAAAAGACATGTGGGTTGTGGCTAATGAACTCCTTCAATTTGATAGAGTTTAGGACCAATGAGATCAAGCAAAGTTAGGGCAAGTGATTTAGCACATTTAATCATGGAAATATTTTACTTCAAGTAAAGTTTCTATAACCTCCACAAGTATAAACATGCTTAGTAAGGAATTACATTGGTATCAGAGCCTTCTTATGTTGTTTCCTTGCATATTATCTTGCTATAAATAGAGTTGAAGTGATGAAATACTTGTACGTATTTTATGATAAAGCTTAAAGCATCATTAATGGCATATCATGGAATATACAATATAAACTCACAAAAAAATTATAGCATGTTCCCTATATGATTTAGATCATAAATATTTTCAAAATTTTTGGTTTTATATTTTTGGAGAAACGTGAAACCCTAGTTAAAATTGTTGGGACTTTAAACATTTGCTGCTTTCTATTCATTTATTTTCATGCTTTAATATTGGTATGGTTAGAAATGTCTTTTTAAAAGCATTTAAAACATATAAAGAACTCATAATTCATACCTAAAATGAGAAATTTAGATCATTTAAAAGTTTAGGTCGAATGTGAGAAAAATGTAAAAATCTGGAAATTTTTTGGAAGATGATTAATAGTAACTTTTTCTCTCGCTCTCTGTTCTTTATGTTTGTGTATAGTATTTTTCTTTTTTTAATCTTGACTACAGAGATGAACTCAAAACATCAAAATAAGTGAAAAAAATATTTTCGTCATCGAATAGGCGATGTTTTCACTGTACACATAGCATATCCAAGTAGGAGGTTCTTTTGCTATTAGGAAATAAAAGTAATACTATGTACCCACTTGGGTTATAACCTTGGGGCTACATAGCGTTACTCTAGAAAAAATTGCTTTAACGCATATGGGCGAGTGAAAGGTGCAATGCAATTTTAAAAATTGCAGGTTGGTCCCTAAAATATTCTTGATTTTTCTATATACTTAAATTAATTTTCAAATAGTTAAACTTGATTAAATTCTGAAATTTTTTAGTAAAGTCAAGAGTATTTATTAAATGCATGTTGGGAGTTAATCTTTGACATGCTCTTGATTTTTGAAAATTAAAAAATACTTTAAAAGTATTTAAAGTACCATATTTTTCTACGTTCATTATTGATGTAGGTTTTGATTAGATTATATGATCTATTGTAACTTGTTTTCAGTTCGTGCTTAATCATGCATAATTAGATTTATGCACAGTTTTTAAACATCTTTAGATGTTTAAAAACTATGAAATGGATTCACGATATAACCTAGTACAATACATAAAACTTCTCAAAACAATGTGCTTAGAAGTGATGTTTTGCGGATAATATATATGTGAGGTGGAGAAAATACATCATCTAATGAGAACACTTTTCATTTGTTGGAATGACAGTACAATTGAAATTCTAGACAAGTCACCTACTCTAGCCTACAAGTTTTCTTGATTTTAACAAGTACGGGTTAGATTACTCAACATTAAAGAGATCAAGAAAACTTACCAATTATAGAAAAAGAAATATTCCAGTGTTCGTGTAATCTTGGTAAGTTCTATGGTAAATGACCTCATTAACGGGTGTGAGCACTTTTCGACTGCTCATGATATATGAATGTATCTGAGAGAGAAATGTGATGATATATACTAGTGTGACTAGACTCAAACATTTGACAATTAAGTTTAACACTTAAAACAAATCTCTTGATCATAACATCAAACAACATGTTAGGATTATGTCTAACATGATCAGGGAGCCGAAGTCAGCCAGTCACATAATCTCTAATCAGCAAAAAGTTCATGTTTTTATCTAATCTCTTCCTAATAAGTGGGAACATCTGAAAGTCAATCCGACTCACAATGATAGTATCAAAACTTTTACTAATTCTGTTGGCCATGTTGAACTAAAGGATGGGAGGCTTGGAGTAGTTAAATCCATGGGACATGCTTTTGTGGCTTGAAAACAAAAGGCTTTGGGCTTTAAATGTAAAAAGAATTGGAACAAGGGCAGGAAACAATATTGGACATGGACCTAAAAAAGAACAAGCTCAAACGCAACAAGAAAGAAAAATGGTTGGAAAAGATGAAAGACAAGAGCAAGTTAAAATGTTACAACTGTCAGTGCTGTGTCACTTTGCTGGGACTGTCCTGAGTCAAAGAAGGTAGCTCTTGGGAATTGTTCTTTTAGAGTAGTTTATGTTTCTAGCACTTTCATGTTAACTAAATCTTATCCCATGTGGATTGTAGACTTATGAACGATAGACGATACAACCATGGATCAAGAAGCTTTTATGGAGTTCCATCGATATCTAGCTAGTACAATGTCGATATATGTTGGGAACGATGATAAAGTGGAGGTGAAATGGACTCTTACATGCAAGTTACACTTTTGTGAAGGTCGTATTATTCTGCTTCATGATTTCTTATTTATGCCAAGGTACGTCGAAACTTAATATCAGTTGCGGTTCTTTAAAGATTAGATTTGAGTTTGAAATTTAATATTTAATTCTTTTCGTATAAACGATGGCAATGTAAATTGTGGATTTTGATATCTCTATGATAGTTTTTTGTGTTGGATTGTAATCCAAACACTTATAACTATTATGTAAATAGATGTTTTACTAGGAAAGTATCTTCTTCTAAAAATATGAATGTGGATACACGTGTAGGGTAGCTAAATTAGGACATATATTAGGTAACAAAGAATAAATATGTTAATTAAAGGGGGGACTACTAGGTTCAATCTCTAAGAGTTTTTTTGTCCACTTGTGAGAATTGCCTAATGGGAAAAACAAGAAAAAAGCCATTTGGCAAGGCTTCGAAGGTCGAATTTCCATTGCAATTAGTCTATTCAGATATTTGTGGTCTTATGAATGTGAGGGCAAGAAATGTAGCTTATTACTTCATTACCTCTAAAGATGAATTCACACGGTATGGTTTTGTTTATTTGATTTCTCATAAGTGAGATGTATCAGACTATTCACAACAAAACTTAAATATGGTAGAGAATTAAATAGAAAGAAAAGTGAAAACCTTAAAAACTGATCGAGGATATGAATATCTGTCCGAAGAGTTCAAGGAACTATGTAATGAAAATGGAATTTTACATAATTGACTATTCTCAATACACTACAACAAAATGTTGTTACTGCGAGAAATAATAGAACATTGCTCGAAATGATAAGTCTATGATAGTGCAAGCTAACTTATCTATTTCCTTTTGCATATATGCTTTATAGACTGCAACCTATATTCTAAATAGGGTTTCTTCCAATCCTATAAAAGCTTGTTAATCTTGTAAGTTGACAAATTCATTTAACTAGACATCTATTGGCACATGCAACATTATGATCGAAATCAGTTTCTACAATACTATATTAGATTCGAATTGATAGATAGCCAGATTTAAGTTGCATACATCCATTATCCCTCGAGCAAGTTTTAAAAATTGTGTCTAAGAGACAAAAAAGTATATTTATCAGATACTTGAATTAATCCAAGTAATATGTGTTTATAAGTCAAAATCAAGAGATACAAGAGGAAACACTTCCATCTGTTGATCCAAGTGGAAGCAATTTATCTCCAAGTGACAGGGTTGAAATCATAGCTTTCACTTCATAAGAGTACTAGAAAAAAGTATGCCAAACATCATTTCGAGATTGAACAACAAGTTTTCCTAGTATATGCAGAACATGGCGAAGAACCTAAATCTGTACATGAAGCTTTATCATACCCTACAAATGAAAAGTGGAAGATTGCAACAAAAAAGAAATGAAGTCTATGAGATCCAATCAAGTCTTAGACTTATTCGATTCTCCAACTCTTAGAAAAGCTATTGGGAAGAAATGGACTCTCAATATAAAGCGAAGAGCTGATGGTATAAGACTTGCGTGGTAGGAAGGGTTATACTCAACATAAAGAAATAGATTATGAAAATACATTTTTCACCGGTAGTGAGATTTACTTTAATTCATTACTCTTAGCCATAGTGACATGTTTAGATTTAGAATTACATCAAATGAATGTAAAGACTGCATTTTCAATGGAGAGTTGGATGAAGAAATCTACATACAACACACAGTAGGTCTAATTGAAATAGGCCAAGAGAATAAAGTTTGTAAATTGAAAAGATCAATCTACAGCCTAAAGTATTTTTTTAGATTGTGGTATTTGAGGTTTGACAAAGCGTTAATATTGTACAACTTCATCATTCTGGACGAAGATCACTATATTTATTTGAAATTCCAATGAGAAATTTATAATTTTATATCTCTACGAAGATGATATTTTATTGGTAGTGAACGATGAAGAGTATGATAAAGACCAATAAAAAATGGTGTCCTCAAATTTTGAAATGAAGGACACGTGTAATGCAGATTATATATTAGGTGTTAAAATAGAGAGACAGTTTGAAGCAAGTTCTTGCTCCATCAGAAGAGCAATATATAAAGAAGATTTTTGAACGTTTTAAAATATAAAATTGAGACCCCATTGACATATCTGTATAAAAAAGCGAAACTCTAGGTCCTTAAATGTGTCCTAAAATTCTTAAGGAAAAAAAAGAAGAAATGTCCAGAGTGTCATACTCCATTGCGGTTGGGAGCTTGATGTACGTTATGATGTGTATTTGTTTCAACAATTTTTATATCGTTGGTGTGATTAGCAAGTATCAATCTAATCTTGGAAGAGAACATTGGAAAGTTGTTAAGAGGATATTGAAATACTTGAATGGTACTTCTAGTTATTTCATGTGTTATCAAAGAAATGATTTGTGGTTAAATGGGTATACAAATGTTGATTGGGTGGAGATCAAGATGGTTGCATATCAACTTCGAGATATGGATTCTTGCTTTATGATGAGGCCATCTGTTCGAGTAGTAAAGACTAGACATGCATTTCCTTATCTACAATTAAAAAAAAAATGTTGCATATGCTTCAGCAATTCAAGAAGTTGTTCAGTTAAGGAGATTACTTCAGCATATAAGATTTTCAAACAATGATGTGGGGCCTACATTATTTATTGTGATAGTCAAGCTGCTATTAACATGACTCGCCCCGAATTGCCCTAATAGACCTGAAACGTGACGTGTACTGATGATAGATACTAACTAGATGTCAGATCTACTACCAAAGCTGACTATGAATAACTACTTAATATGCGCCAAAATCAGTTGCTTATGAAAAATATAATTCAATGGGCCCAAATTAATTATTTCGTGCTTTGTCAAATGTCTCATATCACTCAATATGTCGTGGCTACCACTTTGAAATCATCGTGCTCCTCTAGCTATAAAGTGCCAATTGCTACCTGTAAGAAAACGCGTGAAAAAATAAATGAGTTGATAGCATAATGAGTGGAAATCTGAAAATAATTTCCCGTTTATACATATTTATCGAAATCGAGTTCGTATTATTTAACAGGTCACAATATAACATCAAATATTAATAATCAAGATAGGAATTATTCTCGTCATGATATAAGTATCAATTGAAATCTATATCATCATCTCATCACATCAAATGTATCGGGAAATCTACAAAAAATGTATCATTTGACTGAAATATGTAACCTGGTCCCACACTCATAGATTGTCCCTTGGACTAAGCACTCCCGACACGGGCCTCAGTCCCTCTTAACGAACGAAAATGGGTCTATAAAACCTCTCATAATCAATACTAGAATACAACCATACCCCTCAATGAAATATATATACATGGTCAAGACCCATTCATCCACAATCAAGACCCCTCAGTGTAGTATAAAGCACAACCAATGCCCTTCAGTGAACTAGAATAAGTATATAATCACAGGTATTTTTTTGGTCGATCTCAAGATCACATCAGTCCCACATTCCAATTCACAAATAATCCATATACAATCAGTCCCACGTAATTCCTCAACTTCTATATTTATTCTTGTATATCTATTTTTCTTAACTGTCTTCTCTTTAATTATTTACTAATTAATCACCACACATATCCTATACCAAGTATGCATGATATCTCACATTTGCCCAAAAAGATCACATCCTTTCACCAAGGTGCCTTAATCATTTTTCATACCATCAGAAATAACAATTTAGCAATAGAAACTTATGTCTTTATTTTCAATCTCATAATCCCAATTAGGGTCACTAACAGCATATACTCCTTTATATAAATTATTTTAACACCTAATCCCTAATATTTACCCTTAATTTGGTTTCCATAATAAAATATCCAATAGAATTACATGATTGACAAAAACAGCACTTTCTGGACAGAATTTCAAAAATAGCACATGTACATAGATTTGCACAAAAATTGCTTAAAAAAATAATACTAAAATCCCACCTCAACTCCATATCTCACCGTAATACATCAGAAATTAAGTGTTTTATATTATATACACACAATAAATTTAAGATGGAAGTTTTAATACCAATCCATTCATATTTCTTCCACTACAACATAAATCTTCCACATACATTTTTCTTTACAATAATATTCTTAAATACCTCAAATACATCTTAATAAATTTTAATTCTTGCTAAACTTTGAAAAGAAACAAATTTTCAATAAACTTTAAAATCTAACACCATTTTTCAATAAGTAGATACTTTGTTTACGTGTAGAAATTGAAGAATGAAAAGAAAACTTACTTCTTTTTCTTTTTTCCTCTTTTTCCTCTCTTTTTGTCCTTTTCTTTTCCTTCTTTTCTTTCATTTTCTCCTCTCCGTTTCTTGATTCATCTTATCTCTCTTTTTCCTCGTCTTCCTTTTTCTTCTTCTTCTCCTCTTTTCTTTTCTTCTTCTTCTCCTTCCTTCTCTCGGTCTCTCTCAACTCTTTTCTTTATTTCCCCCAAATATGATAAAAATAGATCAATATTCTTTTATTTTAATGGATAATTATTATATAATTGAAAATCAAGTCTCCAATCTTCATATAATATAACATTTAGTCCTTTCATTATCATATGAAAAACTAAATCCCAAGATTCCTATTTATTTTATTTTTGACCCTTAAAGTATTAGCAATTCCAAATAAAGCCCCATGAAAATCACGCATTCGACTTAAGCCCTTATTTGACTTTGAATTTGACGATTGAATTACTTGACTTTGACTATAAGTGAATTGGGGTGTAACAGCTATGAAATATACGAAACGCATTTGTACAAAATATAATTTTTTACGAGACATCATAGTAAAGAAAAAATGATTTTGTAGTACATTTCAATGCATTACATGATAGTTGATTCGCTTACTAAACCGATACCTGGAGATGTATTAATGACACATGTTAAATCTTTAGGGTTGTGTAGAATTTAGTAATGTACCTTGTAAATCCATCGATGAACAAATCTTTTTGAGTTCATTATTTATTTTAATTAGTTATGAGTATTTTGAATGCACACATATAAAAGAATTGCCGAACATGTAAGGATTGGCTCACTTAACGAGCAATAACATCAAATATTTTGAAATGTGTTGACATAAGATGAAGTGATCATGTTGTATATGTGATCCAATCACCTTGATAAAGAATCAATATGAGATTATTATAAGTAATTGGAGTTGATTCCTTTGTCCACAAGAATTAATTAAGCTACTAGTTTAGTTCTCGATTAAGATTGCCTAAAGGAATAAATATAAGGAAAACTCAAGTTAAGATCGAGGAATGCTTGAACTAAGATCTGTACGATGTATTTAATTTATCGAACAAGGCATACGTTCTAAGAAAAGGGAGAAGAAACCATAACACGCGAATCATACAATGTGTGCTTTGACGATCAATAGGAAATGAAATAATGGATCTCTGCTTCTTTATTGTGGGAGTCCCTAAGGTATATACAACCTTATTTAATATATCATTTTTAACTTTTAACCATTTCTTAAGACTTTATTGTAGTATGTTCTTGATTTATTGAGGAATCGAAAATAGTACTTGAACTAGATGTTAGAAAATAAGTCTTATGTTATGATGAGAAATATGATTTCTCTTATAAAGCTGTTATATATCCCCTAACATGTGTGTAGCACAATTCATTTCCCAATATGAACCTTGTGAGTTAAATCTTTGAATAGATCTAATGGATGACTGATGATTTCAGGAGATGTTGGAAATTGATACACCGTCTATGTGGATTGACCCGACCCAAATATAATAAAGTGGGTTGGAGGGATTAGTTATTCATTGAATTGTGAATAACTTTCCCAATACTCATAACCAACACATGCACACAATAACTTTCAAGATATTTAATTCACGTTATGGAAGTTGAATTTGATCTCTCTATCAAGAAAAACATGAAAATTCATAAGTAAAAACGGTATATATCACTTTTAATTCAACTTCCATAACGTGATTTACAATACTTCAATAGATACGTGCTACTAGGTATGGACAATTCAACGAACTCCTGTTTAGTTCTTGGTTAATGTCATTTCAAGACTTTCTAAGTCATCTAATTTGACAAAAATATAATTTAAATCGGTGATAAAAAATAAAAAAATAAAAATTGCAGATTTGATAAAGTACACAGTATGAATCTTTATATATTTTCTCACTCTCTATCTGCTTCTCCTAACTAACATTCATCATATTTGTCATTTTAAACAACTCTTGGTGAAAATTTCTGAATCTTCCAACTTATTTAGCCGTCGTGATTTAAAAGGGAACTCCACAGGGCTGATTCTAGTGTTTTTCTAATCTCTCTCTCATCCATCTCGTTGTCCTAATCTTTTCTGACAGCAAAGAGAAATGTATTTTCAATGTTGAAATCTTTGTCGTTTGCAGTTCCTTCTTGTTGAGAATGGTGCCCAAAACCTTACCCCGATTCTTAAGTATAACAATATTTTCCTCTTACATAAATAAATGATTTATGCTACAATATTAATATAGAATAATTACAAATTCTTCTTCTTTTTGTTTTGGTTAGGAATTATTGTTTTCACTTCTCAGATCAAGGGTTCTCTCCCACATTCCCACTTAGGGTTAGGAGTGGGCACGAGTCGGATTAGGGAAACAATCTAACCATCAAATTAACTTTTCGGGTTCGATTTTGTCCCAAATTGGACCACAATCATAAAATAGAGTATCAAACTAGCCATCATCACCACTATAACCACCACCATCATGATTCGATTCACCATAAATCACCACCATATCACCGATTATGGGGAAATAAAAATTAAGAAAAAAATATAGAAGTAGTAATGACATTATAATACTGAATAGTTAAATAAATTAAATACAAATAGCCAGAATCCCAAAAGGGTCGAGCCCAACCTGTATATTAGCCCTTTGTTTGATTTACCTCTCCCAGTGGCCATGTAAATTAGACGCGAACTGCTGCACTTCATCAATTTCGTGTTGATCATCATGGCCTTACATGCTTAGTAGCATTCCATTTCTTTCATAGTAATATTAAGTAATGATCAATAATTTTAGTGATAAATAACAATATTCTTTTTAATGTAGCGATGAGTGAAAATAATTGAAAAATTCATAATAGACAATCAAAACTCATTGATTTTTTAGAATGTTAGTGTGGGCTTAATGGTTTACATAACTTGTTGGGCTTGACCCGGTTGCACTTTTGAAAATTAATTTTGACCCTTGGATGAAATCTATGGCTAGGATTTATTCCTAATTGAGATATTTCTTCTTGTTTGACTTTTGAGTTGCTTGGGAAAGGAAAAGAAATGTCTCTTTCATTTTTCAAAAACATAGACTAGACTTTTCTCTTTTTCTCTCTCCAAGTTGGTCCTTTCTTTTTGCCCTTTACTGCTGGTTCGTTCTTCTTCTTTCCTCCATTTTGCCTATACACTAAAATTGACCATGATAATCTATTCTTGAAGGGAATACCT
>CAIGRE010242915.1:0-15923 GCA_903798275.1 Fraxinus angustifolia subsp. syriaca | reverse complement strand
GACGTCTATAAGGCCCGCCGCCTCTCCGATTCCCTCATAGTCGCCCTCAAGGAAATCCACGACTACCAGTCGGCCTACCGGGAAATCGAGGCCCTCCAGACGCTGCAAAACTGCCCCAACGTCATCGTTTTGCACGAATACTTCTGGAGCGACGATGATGATGCGGTGCTCGTCCTTGAGTTTTTGCCCACTGATTTGGGGGCCGTGATAAAGGCTGCGAAGAAAACGTGGGAAAATGGGCTGAGTCCTGGGGAGATTAAGCGCTGGATGGTGCAGATTCTGTGCGGCGTCGATGCTTGTCACCGGAATTCGATCGTTCACAGGGATTTGAAGCCTTCCAATTTGCTGATCTCGGCTGATGGCGTTCTGAAGCTCGCTGACTTTGGCCAGGTTTGTCTTTTTCTAGCTGTTCATTATTTTATTGTTTTTCGGTTTGAACTATGGTTGCTTATGTGCTCTGTATATGGCAGCGAATTTAAGATAAGATTTAAATGAATACACATGCCTCTTTCTAACCATTTTAAGTTCTTAAATCAATTGGTTAACATGAAGGTTATAATATTAGATATTTAGGCTTCTTGAATTTGCTGTACACGCCTATGTAAAGACGGAGAAATAGGAAGATTGGGTTCTAAAGTTCGATGGTAAGAGAAGATATACGGAGTTGGGCCAATTCGGTATTTCAATAGCTAGTGGCTAATGCACTGCATTGTGGAATATTCTTTCTAAGTTTTGCAATCCCTGATAATTGATTATCAGAACTGGCTGTAGTATTCAGACATATTACAGAGATAAAAATGTATGAATGGAATTGATTTTATAAAGGTGGCTGTGGCTGATGTACTACGAAGTGGTTGCAATGTTTTGTTGGCATTTAGTCATGGAAAAATTGGGACTTGGAAGCTGTCATTGTACATTTTGCAGATGGAGAGCTTGAGAAAGGCAGAAAAGGATTCTAGCAAGTATAGACTCAGCATCTCAATCAAATCTTATCATGGGCTTGATTCAAGGCTACCTATATCCCTTTCATAGGTATTTGGAATTAGTTGATGCTGGAATGCATATGGAGATACCGAAGAACATGCTTTGAGTCATGCCCTGTTCAGTGGCTTCTGTGGTGAAAGTTTATGAGAATTTTTTTAGTTAATTGCTGTCCACCTGTGTAGAAATATAGTATATTGCCGGCCCATAATATGTAGAGAAGCTGATGCTTGGTTGTACTATTTGAAAGAATCAAATATGGAGCAATTCGGGGACCATGGATTTTGTCTTAGCTGGTTCATGTAGAATGCGAGACTGAAGTGAAATTACGAAGGTGCATGGTCTGGAACAGAATAGTGATAGTAGTTTTCTTCTGTTTGTTAACAACTGTTGGATCAAGATCTAACCATTTGTGTTTAATATATTATCAAAACCGGATCACAAGTACAGAGGGGAGAACCATAATTTTTGAACAAAAATGCACCTTGGCTTGTCTTATGTGATAGTTAGTTTTTGGATCCAGGTTAAGTATACTTGAACAGATTTGTTTGACCCAAGACTGATTTGGCATTTTTGGTACATGAGTGTGAATGCTTTGCATATTTTTGAACTTCTCTATGATTAAATTGTTTTCTCTTTTGATTCGCATTTGCATGAGTTTGGGTGGGTTAGAAAGAGGGCTGGTGGTCAGCTACTGCTCAAGGAAGCCGATCAAGCTATGCGCCTTCTGTCGTTTCAGTTTGCAGTAACAGCTAGATGAAGGGGATGGAGGAGGTGATGGGTTGAGCAGTTGTCGGTGAGTGGGGAGATGAACTCTATGAATCTCTTATCTCCATACAATTGCCTTGTATAGAGATGCTAGAATAATTGTCTAAGGTGTCAGACTGTACAGCATTATATATGATGCTCTTCTCTAGTTTCTCTGTCTGCACAATGGTCAACATAAAATATCATCTTCACATTCTTCTGATATAGATGTTCTAATGGAAGCATTCAACAAAAAAATTCTTAGATACAGCAAATGTTTATTTGTTTTATTTTTTTTTCTTCCTTGACATCTGAATAAACTCAACCTGAAAATGGTGAAGCTGCCATCCACAATCTGATGGAGATTGACAGCTGGAATTGGCAGTCCCCAATGTAGTAGACTGCCCTGAACACATTGCTTTCTTTTTACTTATTTTTTTGAACAAATTACTGAAGATTTTTATTGGGGTAATGTGGTAAGGGCATTCCCATTGTCTTATGTCACAAACATCCATACATCCTTCTTTTAGGAATATTTCTTTTCTTATTCAAGCTGCCATATTAGGTTAGGTAAAGCCAAAGGGGGGTCAGGGAATGAGGTGGTATCTGCTAACCTGCTGTAGACATTTTATGGGAATTTGGACTGAGATGTGAAGCATAACCACAAAAAGAATAATTCTTCTAGCGTCCCTTGTTTAATATTTAAATAATTTAGTGAACACGCTGCTTGGCAAATAAATGTGCATAACTTTAGTTGAAGATTCCAGCAAGGAAATTGTCTACCTGTGTATGCAAGTCTGTGTCAATTTGTATTGTTGCTTGCTGATTCATTGATTGGAAGCAAGTACAAGAACAGAAATATAAGAGAGACAATTTTGTCAAGTTCAGGGTTGAGATCACCAGCAGAGCAAGGAAAAATATATTCTGTTATTACTTATTATTAAGGTTATATTCTTCTGTCCCAATATGTTTTTCATTCTTTCTTTTTCTGTGCTCGTAAATTATTTACATAATTTCCTGATACACGTGTTCTTTCCCTTACAATCTTCACCCACGTACTGCTCCTAGTCTCAACTCGGTCCCTCTCAAAGATTAGTCTCTTTTTGGGAATTCAATTTTGGCATGTGCTGTCGCAGCATTTTAATGTGTCATGAATTTCAAAACAACGTTCTAGTTGACTTCTATCTTTATTATGAATATTGCCACATAGAGGTTGTTTGAAGTTTTGTATATTGTATATGAGATAATATGTCTTGTATTTCTATATGCAGGCTAGGATACTTCTGGGGTCTGGTTTTGCTGCTATTAATGATAATACCCCGTCTTATCAGCAGGCTTTCTCAATTGAAGCTACTTTAGGTCAACCGCCTGAAGTTGTTCAAGGACTGGACGATGTTCATCAAGGAAGCAAATTAATTCAAGGGCAAGGATCTTCAGGGAAAGAAGAATGCACTGTTGGGCCAGATGAACTCAGAATTAGTGACTTCCCAAATGAAATTGATAAAGACAGTGTTACTCATGATGGAGATGCATCCAATATTGCTACATGCACCACGAGTGATAGAGAAGAAGTTCCTTCCCGACATTCCTTTTGTTATGAGGCTGAGGCTGGAGGCAATGGGGATGGTTCCCTTACCTCCTGTGTTGGAACTCGATGGTTCAAAGCTCCCGAGCTGCTTTATGGTTCTACAAGCTACGGGCTGGAGATTGATTTGTGGTCATTGGGTTGTATTTTTGCAGAGCTTTTGAGTCTCGAACCACTTTTTCCTGGCAATTCAGATATTGATCAGCTGGGCAGAATTTTTAGTGTGTTGGGAAACTTATCTGAAAAGGTTTGGCCTGGTTGCACAAAACTCCCTGATTATGAAATCATTTCATTTGCTAAAGTAGAAAACCCGGTCGGTTTGGAAGCATGTCTGTGTAAATGCTCTCCCGATGAAGTTCTTATTATCAAAAAACTACTATGTTTCGACCCATCTGGTAGAGCTACTGCCATGGAATTGCTCCATGACAAGTATTTGAATGAAGAACCCCTACCCTTCGCAGTATCTGAATTGAGGATTCCTTCTAAACGCGAGGGGCAAGACGGGGATTCTGATAATGAATGGCGTGACTACAGGGATTATGGCTCGGATTCTGACATTGATGGCCAATTTGACGTTACCACCACTGGGAATGGTTTTTCAATTCGGTTTTCTTGAGGTTAATAAACGCGTATGTATCTCCAAGATGTTTCAAGTAAATCTTGTTTTTTGTATTATAGTTATCAACTCCTTACTGAATTTTGAAAGAAATGGTTGTGCAACTGTCTGGTTGTGTTGCACCAATTCATGTTTGTGAGTTATATAAGATTTGTGTGAAGAAACCTTGAGTTTGTACCAAGAAATGCTCTGAGTGAGTTTTTTGAAGGGTCAAACTGTACACTAAACGTGAACTCTGAAGATACTTTTAATAAGAGCATTTAACTTATTTATAATTAGAGCCTGTTTGAGCCACATTATAATGAGAATAAAAACGAAAAATATAGTCGTTATGATCCCACATAAAAGATAGAAAGTTTGAATTTTCATGTTGATGTGATGGGTAACGGTTATATTTTTCATTATAATGAAGAAAAAATATGGCTCAAATAGGCTCTTAATATTTATTTTATTGCAATTAAAATTTTCTTTCTTTGACTTTCTTCATTGTGTGAAATGCTGGTCATTAACTATATTTCAGTACTTTATATGTACAAATTAGAGAGGATCGTGACAGTAAATGATAAGGTGAATAAAGTAGAATTCTTTATAATTTCACCCAACACTATACGAGGATGATCCCCAATTTGTACTATTCTATTTCATAAATTTAGATACCTTTAGATGCATTATTTGAATAAATGGGAATATGCATATAATGTTTGGCATTTACCCGTGCAATTGCTGCCGTGTTTCCCCTTCGGATATGGTTACTCGATGCTATGAAGGGACACACGCCTACCGCTGTGAGCAAGACGAGTTCATACTGTTAAAACGGGGAGAGAAATATTAAAGTCGTGCTCTCAAGCGCGATAATGCTAAACCCTGAATAGCAAAAGTCCAATAGTTGAAAGTGTTTTTGTTAAAATTTCATTTCTGTAGACCTCAAAAGAATTTGTCGATGTTTATAATTATATCTTCTTGTTCCTCGATTTTCTTGTTCACATGCTAGATCAAAATTGATAAAATACATCATGTTTACTTCCAGATTAGAGGACATTATAAAAGGAATTTTTTTTTTTTTAATAGGGGTGGACAATTTAATTTTCCGAACATTAAAATTTGATTTTAATCTACACCAAACACCTTCTAAATATGTGTTTCAACTTAAAAAAACCAATTATACAAGGATTTAATTATTTATATATATAAAAATAAGCAAATAAATAATATTTTGTAAAAAATAATTACCTTCGTCGTCAACTTCACCACATCTTAATTACAACCAACATTTTCAATGTTTTTTTTTTGGTGGTCATTTCCGCACTTTTGTCTTCAACTTTTTTCGTTACACCTTGTATTAACCTTCTATTAATTTTCACACACCTCTAATGAAGGTTTCTGTCCAAAAAATCGGAGTAAAAAAATTATTGTTTCTCATATTTTCAAATAAGCAAAATAAATATTAAATACAAACACTAGCAAAAAAAAAAATATATATTTGTGCATGAATACAATTTCAATAAATATCTGAAAACAGAAACCAAACATTACAAAGATGTGCAGTGCTCTTGAAACGGTAATGGTCTGCGCAATGTTATGCTGAGCTTAACTATAACTACTAGAGCTCTTAATGTTGCAATGTTGCAAATAGGCTTCAATAAAATACCTGATATATTTCCAGCAGCCAGAGACGGATTTGTGAACCAAAGCTTCAACACAATTGTCCGTCACAAAATAGTAATAGCATTTTCTTATGTGAACTTTTGGCCTAACCATGCAAACTTTTCTCCGCTACTCTTGAGGGAGGAGGGCAATCTCAATTTCTTGAAGTGATTTTCCTTTTGTTTCCATCACATTCCTCTTCACGAAGACCACTGCCACCAAACAGAATGTACAAAAAATAGAGTACAAGAGCGCGGGACCCAATTGATCAAGCAAACGCAAAAACATCAGCCCAACTAAGAAATTCAACACCTGGGAAGCAAAACGAGCAGCAGATCAATTGTGTAATTAACTAAAATTATTTACATTCCCACTTTTATCTTCATTTCCAAATATTCAGCAACACAAGCGTGTATATAGTGACTACAAAGACAAAATATAAATGTCAGAAAATGAATGAATAGAGATTAATTACCCAATGCACTGACATACAAAATGCCATTGCTTTAGCCCTAATCCGGCTGGGGAATATCTCTGGGAGTAAGAGACTGGGAACTGGACCAGCTCCAGTGGCAAATGTTAAGACAAACCTGCATAATGTTGCTCCAAATTGTCAATCCAATGTGATTCAATATTTCATTTATTTGTTCTAGACCATTAATTTTTTGGATCTTTTTCATTTAGTGCTTGTTCGATAAAATTTTGCAAAAATGGTCAACTTCAATTTTAGCATACATTTCATATACCACAACTTTTCAACTACATTTCATCAACTTTTATCAAAATCTGTTAAAAAAAAAAACTATGTCAAACAACCCCTTATTATGTTCACAAAAAAAATATGATGCATTTTGCCAGTCTATTATTTCTTTATCTCCCCCCAGGAAGCATCGGCATGAACATGTGTAGACACGACACTGACACACGCTTCTTTTTTAAAAAAAGAAAGAAAAAGTAACAACATGACACTCATTAAAATAAATTTAATTTTTTATTTTTATATTATAAAGAAAATTTGTTTTTTTGTCAATTACAACAGTGTTGGCGAAGTGTCCAACGGTACAAAACCAAAAAATAATTTGGACAAGCCACCTGGTCAGTGTCGTGTTGGACACCGACTCGGCGACACCAGGAGAGCATTGGACTTGGTGTATCCTAGTCCCCACTGAATCCGAGTTCACCCCACTTAGCTGACATGTTGCTTGAAATGAATTGGAAAAGTGAATGGGACTATAGAATTCACCTCCAACTTTTTGGCAAGCTAGGATTGTAAGAGGGTCGTTAATTTTTTTCTTTTGTGTGGGTGGGGGGAAATGAGGTGGTAGAGTAAGTCATCCATGGGCAAATTCTAGATTTTCCAGTTCATATTGTGGGAAAGGATGCAATGTGAACTCTGAATGCTAGAAATCAACAGTGATTTGAATGTTAAGACGTTTTACAAAAGTAAAAAAAAAAAAATATATATATATATATTAAGAATTCTTCTAGCATGGAAGATTACTTTTCAGATAATAATTAGGTAGATTGGTACCAGCTCAAACTTTTTCTTGACAGAAAATAACTTAGCTAATGGATCTCTATATAAAATTTATTAATATTTAGGAAAGCCAAAATCAACACTTACAGAAGCGTGCTAGCAGTAGATAAGTAAAAAGATCCAGAACTCGAAGTGAATAAGCCAGCTGTAAGAACTTGAAGAGCCATTGATACAGCCTGATTGGATAGAAAGTAACAAAGCGAATAGTCAAAAGGAACACCTATTTCAAAAGTGTATACTAGTAACAAACGTGTACTCTAGCAATTAAGCATTTTGATATATGCAAAATGAAGCAAGAATTGCAAGCTACAAATGGCAATCCGAATGAGATTTTTGAGGATGCAACCCACCCCACCCTGGAACATTGCAGTTATGGAGAGAACAAGTGGGGGATGGGTTATCTATATGAAGAGTTCTCTACATTTTTTATTTGTCCTATCGAAAAGGTTGTGTTGCATAATGAATGGACAACTAATATATCTATTGAACAAGGGTAGGGGCAAGGAACCAGGTCTGGTGGGACGGTGGGTCAGAACCTGTGACAAGAGACGAGGGAGGAGTACTGAGTCATCCGCTTTCGATTAGCAAAATGGAACATACAGATTGGAAGGAAGCCGTGATCTGTATCCCTGTACCCATCTCTATTGCAAAATTGTCTTGCATTTATGTAATTCTTCAATTCTTGAAAAATTAAGAAGATGAATCCTTTAGAAGTGCGATGATATTTTCCTAATATCAAAGTTTCAGGCAAAGAACTTTACCATGCCAAAGAAGCTCCAGAGGAGGAGTGCCCTCCTTCCTAGTTTGTCAATCAGTACCAATGCAATTATAGAACCTGAAGAAAAGTACATGTAACATTAAGGAAAAGGGGAGACGGTATTATATATTAACGAGAAATTATGAAACAAATTCAAGTGACACGCTGGGAAGAGGAAGGGAGAAAGAAGGGAAAGTAACAGAAATATATATATATATACACACAGATGAAAGACGAGAGAACTACTTGCCTACTAAATTTGCAATCCCCACAAGACCATTTGCCAGGTTCGACGACACTCCAGCACGTCTAAATACAGTTGAAGAGAAATAAAACACGGCATTTATTCCAGATAGCTGTTGTAAAGCAAATAGGGTTGATCCAATAAAAACAACTGCAAAAGGATTGAGTGAATAAAAAAGCATTTTTCAAGTAGAAAACTAATAGAGGGAATATTTTGCAGCAGCCGAATCAGGGTAGACAGCAAGACAACTAATAGATATACAAGGAATAAAATTAAATATACACTTGAAATTATGATACAGCAACTTAATTATATCTACCTCTGGAGTGCCGACCATAGAGCAATTCTGCAAACTTCACAGAATCAACTTCATCCCCCCTGTCTGTCTTGGAAAGCTCTGCCATAGCATCTTTGACATGCAAACCTCCAAGAAGCTTCTCAAATTCAGCTTCTGCTTCAGAACTTCTTCCTCGCTATCACATTGGGGAAAAAAAATATTTTTCAGTCAATAAATTCTAGTAATCAAATCAGTCAATTCATACAGTACAATAGTCTTGTCATATTATGTCAGATGGGGTGATCACACACGGTGGCATTTAAGAAACAATAGTAGAACTGTTTTGTCTCACTGACACATCAAATGCAATACTAAAGAAGTTTCAATCGAATGCAGAATTCCAGTTTTAAGACAACGGAGACAGGCAAGGAAGCAAGATACAACTGTGTCATGACAAGATATGTTTTGAATGAAAGATGCAGAGATAACATGAGAAAGGAGAACCAAATGGAGGAACATAATGCATATTTCCCTTTCTTCAGAAAAAAAAAATGTTAACATGGAAACCTGCAGTTTAATACTAGATGAAGCACTTAAAAAAGGATGTATGAGAGAGAGAATATATTAACAGGTACAGCATTATAGGGGGAAATTACAGTTTCCAATTTTATCAATAAAAAATCACATCCGTTTAATTTGCCTTCTCAAGGTCCTCATTCTTTCAAAAAAAGGCAAAAAAAAAAAGGAAGGAAGCATACAACGAAAAAAAATAAATAAATCATAGGACTAGATTTAAAAACCTTGTATAGCCAGTGGGGAGACTCAGCACAAAACATCATTGCAAGAACCAGTATGGCAGCAGGAATTGTTGATATCCAAAAACAGATGCGCCACCTGAGAAAGCACACAAGTCAGGAGCGCATATATGAGCTAGTATCCAACTGTTTTTTTACTAAATTTATAGATTCCTTTAATATTGCAAACTCGTCTTTAGCTGATTTTCCTTACCAGCCAATGGTACTTGTGACAGGAATCCCAATAAGGAGAGCCCCCATCAGCCCAAGACATGTTGCTATTTGAATAAAGCTCCCATAAGTACCTCTCACATGAGCAGGAGATATCTGCTTGCAAGTACAAAAGTTAATTATATAAGGACCCAACCTTCTTAGACTAGAAAATTGAAAAAGAAAAATCCTTCTACGTATTCAATAGCACAGGTTATGTGTGGCAAATTACTCTACCTCTGTCACATAAAGAGATGCAACTGGGGGACCCACGCCCAAGCCTGTCCCCACTATAAACCTCCCCAGAAGCATGCCTGCCAAGTTTTTTGTAGTTGCACTGGAAATTTACGTGTATTAGCACCTTTTTCAATTTCAAAGATAAAAAATGAACTACAAAAGGCAGCAAGAATTAATCAATGGTAAAATGTGGTGCCATACATGTGAGCTGTAAGCTTTATCAGAGAATTGATGAGTTTAATTTACCATGAGAAAATTGTTACAAATGATGAAAAAAATCTGCAGCAATTTGCTCAATCTGCTTCAAATGAATTTGTCATAATCCAAAATAGAAACCAAAAAAGAGGGAAAAGAGATGGTTTTTAGCAATTAATGGAAGATGCTCCAGTCTAATTTCCTCAGGCATTTTAATCTCATTTTCATGTCTTCCAGCTTATGGTATCACATAAATAAGGTATTTCAATAGTGACCACAAATCTCCACAGCTAAAAAGAACCAACTTCACTGGAGTGATTAGATAATATCTCTGATCTTACAACTCATTTTCAACCATTTAAAGTGAGATGTTCCATATTGTAGTCTAATTCATAATGTTACTGTACAATTTTTTGGATGGTAATCTCCTCAGTGAAAGTGGAGGGTAGCTTTCTTGCTAAGTTCATATCACTGCACTGTTTTATTTTTAAGTAGAACAATAATCACCATGGGAAGGGGTGTGAAAGGAGAAGAGTTTCCTGCAACTTTTGTTGCTACCGTTTACATATCAATCCAACTTAGAAATCATAACCACTTTACACAAGAAGTCTTCAGGGTAGGATGATGGGAAGTAACCAGCTAGGAGGTCAGTTTATTGTAGTCATATAGTTTAGCTAATCAACAGTTCATATAATTGATTATACATCGTTATGCATAAAGGTATGCTTTATCATCCATAGATTATCACAAAGGGTGCACTTTTCTCAGGTGCTTGAAGACCAGCTATGAAAATAAAACCACGTAGAGGATATAATTCTAAAGCTAGCTTAAGAGGTTAGAAACTGCATATATAACTATAGGTTTCTATATAACATGTTTTGAGGAAATAGCAAATTGAAAGAAACGATTTCAGTTTAATGGTATTTTTTGCATCCTCCCCTTCTAGTGAAGTTTTTTATCTCTAACCGAGGACATAGGCCTAGTGCCAAACCATGTAAATTCCTTGTGTTCATTCTCTTGTATATGTTTTGCCTACAATCACGACCTTGGGGCTTCCGCACAGTGCAACAGGAAAAATTCTAATTAATCGGATAATGTTCATTAAGGAACAGTAAAACAATCAATAAGCACTTTAATGTTACCAGTGTAAACTATTTCACGAACATTAACAATACAAAACTAGACAGATAATTGGATCCCAAAATGTAAGTAGATGGGGCAAAAGAATTAATATGACTAACCAGGGTTGAAATTAGAATGTTATGAAGTAAAGAATTTGAAGTTACCATAGGGCACCACCCACAAGCATTGGTAGTGCACACAATTGAAAACTCCTACGACGCCCAACTTCATCAGCGACCCAACCACTGATCAGGGATCCAACAAAAGCACCAGCAAGTAGAGTACTTACCACCAATCCTTCATTTCACAATATCAAATTAAAATAAGAAATTACAAATACTAAAAGAAATAGAATGTGCAATTCACCTTCTGCCATTGTATTCCCATGGAAACCAAGATCAACAGAAATGCTTTCAAGTGGTTCATTTACAACTCTGTGGAAAAAGAACAGATCGTGGTCAGTAAATGAGCATAATAGACGGAAATGTTAGACAGAAATAATAACTAAACAGGAAAAGTAATTTCAAGAACAAACCCAAGATGGTAGCCAAATAAGAAGGAAACTATAGTTGCTGCAAGAACGTGAGGAAAAGAAAGCTTCCAAGAAGGAACAGTCGTCTCTTGCTCCAAATCACTTAGTAATTGCTCTGAAAAACATCCTGAATTAAGAAAGATCATCATAGGGAGCATACAAAACAATATGCAAATTTGAAATATATTTTCTTGGAAGTACTCAGTGATTTTCCCTTTTTCTAAAGTAATCTATCAATCCTCCATTTTTAGTATTTAAATACAGAGATATGACATCATGGTCAAATATGGTGATGAAATCTATTATATCGTGATCATCAAGGAAAAGCAAGATGATCTCAAATGCTAAAGTTATTGAAAATAGCACCAAATGGATGTAGACTTATATTCGGTTTCCAAATTTCAAAGAAAAGATCAAGGAATAAAGTTTACCTGAATAATCTTCCAGGTCATTTGAATCCATGCAATCCCTCGGTGCAGTCATCCGTTTATGCATCGAGGAGGAGACTTGCAAGTTTCCCAACATACCAAAACTCAAAAGGTCCTTCCAAATTACCTAACTTGGAGAGACTTCTGCACGATGTTACAAAAATTTAGTTCCTTGTCATTATCAGGGGCATACCAATTCATGTACCATGAAAATACATTTCTATTTATGCAATTCAGCTTTGCATATTTTATATTTCTTATACAACATCCGTTTAGACAGCATATATTGATATAAAAGAACAGATTAAAAATGATATTGATTGTTGAATTCGATGTTCGAATTGCTCTTCGTTATGAAAATATAGAAAAATGCTAAATGCATAGTTTCAATTTATACTAGTTTTTTACAATTCGATGTTGATTCAGCAAAACAACTTCAACAAAAAGTCTTTGTTAGTAAAAGTTTA
Source organism: Fraxinus angustifolia subsp. syriaca (assembly GCA_903798275.1). NCBI lineage: Eukaryota > Viridiplantae > Streptophyta > Magnoliopsida > Lamiales > Oleaceae > Fraxinus > Fraxinus angustifolia. The sequence goes on along the minus strand of CAIGRE010242915.1, from coordinate 3,550 downwards.
AGAACAATTATCTCAGATCTTGACTACAAAGTGTGCACATATTACATAAAATTCATTCGATAATTATAATTCAACACATTTGTTATTATAGCTATGTCATACAAATACATATAGTTGCATCTAAAGATAAATTACTATGCAGAAGAACTAACACAATTGCTTTGAATATATAAATCAAATTCCAATAAATTCATAAAACTGAAAGCAATATCAAACCGGTTTAAACTCCATTACCTTGTCTCGTATCCTGATCATCCAACGATGAGTAAACAAGTTTTAATAAAAATTCAAAGAGAGAAGAACTCGAGACTTCACGAAGTGAGAGAGATCTGGTAAATTACGCAAGTGGGGTTTTGGATTTTACTCTCCCCTTCTTCGGTGTTCTTTTATACGACGTAGTCGTAGAGGTGAAAGAGACTGGAACTACTCAGCACACGATGGTGTTTAATGATAAAAGGTAATTATGCACCATAGGTCCTCAATCTATTGTAAGAGTTTAAAATTCTCTCCAATCTTATGTTATAATTACACAAGCAACTTCCAATTATGAAAACTATTGAAATCCCAGTCAAATTATAAGAGTTGAAATGGCTCCAAACTTAGTGTTCCCAAATTTGTATATTACCCTAAGCACATCGGGCTTTTTTACAAATGAGAATACCCTCGGGATTGAGATTGAAAACTATCAAAATCTCTGTCAAATTATAAGATTTGAAATGGTTCCAAATTTAGTGTTCTCAAATATGTTTATTACCCTAAGAACATCGGACTTTCTTAACAAATGAGAATATCTCTGGGATTGAGATCTGTTGTTCCAAAATGTATGTTCCCAATACATTTAAGCCCCGTTTGATACCCATTAATTTCTCTTTCTCTTTCTCATTCTTCATTTCAACCACACATTCTCCCAATAAAATAATATTACACACAAATAAAAAAAAAAATTCATCACTTTTCCACCACACATTAGTTTGGCTTACGGTTTTTAGTTAAACCCCTATTTGACACCCATTAATTTCTTTTTCTCTTTCTCATTCTTCATTTCAACCACACATTCTCCAAATAAAATAATATTACACACAAATAAAAAAAAAAATTCATCACTTTTCCACCACACATTCTCACATCAATCATTATTCCAAAATTTCTATTCTTCTAAAAATGGGTTTCAAACAAGGGCTTATTATCATCAGTTTATCACATCTTAGCAAATGGAAACACGTTATGATACAACGTGCTATATGTCAAAACAGTGGGTTAACTTTTTTTCATTTGTTAAGAAAATGGGATAGATCGATTCGTTGGGAGGATGGAATAGCATGTTTGGGGCAACATATTTGAGCCCAATTATTATATAGTCCTCGTTTTCAGATTTATAAAGCTAATCTTGGTTTCTCAACTTGGGTCGTGGTTCAAAAGTTCAAAAATATAAAGTGCGGCATGTTGATGAAGCTGAAGTGGCAACTTAGCCTATTAAAATGAGTTTTTTGAGAAAATATGTTTTGGAATAATGAATTTTTGGGAAAAAAAATATGTGGTTAAAAAGTAGGAAGAAATTGAATTTACCTGTAAATTATTTTTTAATGGTGAATTTTTGAAGAATGCGTAATTAAAGAGTATGAAAAAATTGAATTTAAGTGCAAAATATTTTTATGTCAAAATATGTGATTGAAAATGAGTTTGGGGGAAAAAAGAAATTATTTTAATAGTTTTCAAACAGGCTCCTTACCAAGTTCCAGCTATATCCCAAGGACTTGTATTTCAAGAATAATTAAAAGTTCATGACCGACGTGTTAATAGGGCAAATGGTGCAATGTTCCCAAATGATGATGTTGATGTCGCGTACAACTGAGGCGGTAAAATGGGATGGTACATCCGTAATATTAGTAGCAATACGAGGGCTGAAGTGTCAGATAATTTAGCTTCTTGACTCTTTTGGAGACACCTGTCCAATTGGAGTAACACGCGAGCGAACTTTGACTACACGTGATTTTTATTTTGCGGAATCTAACGCATAAATATCAATGGTCCGTGACACGACAGAGGTCCAGGGAAAATTGTGCGGGTGTTAGTAAGGTTTAACATTTTGGTCCTTTAAATTTATAATATTATATAAAATAGTCCTTAGAACTTTATTGATAAAAAAATTAAGCTCAATTCTTAAATATAATGCTTTTTAACCCCTTCACTTAACTAACGAAGAAACTGTCTTTCAGAAAAAATGAAATTGAGTAAGAAGAAAGAACCAATTCAAAATTACTTCCATTTGAATCGCTAACCATGGTCCATGTTATCAAGAATGTGCACTTTAGGTAATGTGGAATGTATTTTTTTAATTTTAAGAAAACGCGTCAAATATCTTTTGATTGAGACTAACGAAATACAAGAACATTAAGCATGTTTGAGCTCCACCTTGTGGCCAAAATGCATTTCTGAATAATGTTTTGTTGAAGATTGTGTGATTAAAAAATAAGGTAAAAAAAATTGAATTTACCTGTAATATTATTTTATGGAAGAATGTGGACTGAAAATGAGTTTTGAAAAAAAAAATGAGTTTTTATAAAAATGAGGGTCAAACACATGCTAAATTAATGACACTTGTAAACATTTTTTTTTAACGTAGGAACCCGCAGTCGCTATCCGCCAGCGAGGTCCCGACCACTGTAAGTGTGCACTGGGTAAATTTTGCTCCATGTGCAATAACGCGCAAAGACTTATAAACATTTTTATTTGATATTACAAGGGGTTAAGTAAATAATTAATATTGCAAGGTTTGTCTACACGTAAAATAAATATTATATAATCGAAGTAGACATATAATTGATAAATCCACTTCTAATAATTTAGAAGGATACGTTTGAAATTAATAGTTGAGCCTATTTATTTTGGTTGGTTATTCTTGAAATCAGACATTAACACGTGACTAAAGCTAAAGAAACTATGAATATATCTTGAGATGATGTTTGAACAAAAACCAAATTGGCTGACGAGATTTTGTGCTTGTACTCGTGAATTTAAGCACGAAGATGTGGACATGGAGATAATTGAACAAGTTTATGGATCTCGAAGAGATTATGCAACTCGAGATCAACCCTACATTAACTTTGACAATTTTGTGAAAACAATTCGAAATTAATATATGATCAAAGCTAAACTTAAAAGTCATTTAAGCAACTTAAAGGCTTTATGCAAGATTGTAAAGAAAATCTTTTTAAATAATAATAATAATATAATTATCGGAGTATAGGAATGGAAAGGGATGGGTTTTGGGAGGCTACCTCGTTCTCCGCCCCCTATCCCACTCCCTCTTATTTTGTGTCGACTTTGGGATGGGCATGGACGGGAAGGCTCTCAATCTTCGTTTTATGGCCCTGTTAGTAACTACATTATAATTATAAAATATTTTAAAAACTTGAAAAGAATGATTAAATGCAATATTATACTATTTTCATGTTTAACATAAAAAAATTTAGGGGTATTTTCAAAAATGGCCAATTTTATGTGTGAATTGAAAAATGTCATTTTCTAATAATTCTTGTAAAAATGGTCA
>CAIGRE010242904.1:0-11878 GCA_903798275.1 Fraxinus angustifolia subsp. syriaca | reverse complement strand
GAAAATATTAGGGGTGAAAGCCCAAGATTGACTAACCGAAAGGGGGTGAATTGATTTTTAAAACTTTTTCTAAAATAAATTCAAGTCTTAAACAATATAATAGCAATTATAACAATTCAACAAAATATGCACAAGTATAAAGATAATTAAACACGAGCAATCGAAGAATTAATTTAAATTCGAGCAATTAAAAACTAAATAGATTAATTCAAATAATAAGCACAAATATAAAAGTGATAAGCAAAAGGCATAGAGAGTGCAAACGATGTAATATGGAGGTTCGATCCATTACAATGATCTACGTCCCCCGTTACCAACCTCTCCGACACGAGCAATACATTTTTCAATATATTGATTGACTTATGGTGCAATCCAACCATTTACAATATTTTCGGTGACTTACAAGTAAGGAGCACCGAACCTTATACAATATTGAGTTTTACGAGACATCAACACGACCTACACTATTGAGTTTTACGGGACTTCAATATGACCCACACGGTGACTTATAATAAGGAGTACCAATCCTTATATAATGTTGATATTTAAGAGACTTCAACACGACCCACAATTTAATATGAGTTTACAAATGAAAATCTTCTTTTCTTAATGAATAATATATTTAAGGTTGAGAACAAGAAGACAAGAATGCAAACGCTTTAATGGATAGTAATGAATGATAGTTCAAGTGTTAGATGAAAATTTTTGATGAATATGATAATTTTATAAGTTTTAGGTCAATCATTCAAAATTTTGATATGAAGAAGAAGAAGAAGGATTTACGCAATATAAGTGCAAAAATCTTCTTCAAAATATCTCTTTCTTTCAATGAATAATTTGTGATAAATTAAGTACTAGAAGAGAAATTAAAAATTTTGATGAATACGATGTTTACAAGTTTAATTTAATCAAAGTTTCACTATGAAGAAGTAAAATAAGTTTATACAATGTAAGTACTAAGAACTTCTTCAAAAAAAAATATTTCTCTTTTAAGATAGATATAAGTTAAGTGCAAAGAGAAATAAAAAACTTTAATGAGAGAAATAATTTTCAAAGATAAGGTCAATCAAAAGTTTTTTTAAAAAAAATAAATTGATAAAAATAAATAAAGAGTAAAGACCAAATATTTTATCTCAAAAGAACCTCTCTATAATGCTCTTAGAAGTGTATCTTGAATGTAAGAAAAGGAGGTATTTATAACAATGCAACATGCAAAAATCTGTCATATCGGACGTCCATGTCGTACCGGACAATCAATTACCTGTTGCGTCAAAACGGTAAAAAAACTGACTGTTACTGCCATACCGGACATCCACTTGGTCAATCGAACGTTCGGTTGACCGTTGACTATGATAGTTGACTTTTTTCTTTTTTTAAGAGATATGATCTAAGTTCAAGTATCACTTTGAAAATTCAATATTACTTTTAATCAAAATATTTTATGCAAGTGACATGAAAATAATTTTGTGCACTAAATGATTTTTGAGTTATTGTCATTCATTACTAAAGATCAAAATGTTATACATTTACATATGATCTCGAAAGCTTAGTCTTTGATCTTGCTTCGAAATTTCTTTCATTGTTTGACTTTAATGCTTGACTTCAATCTTGACCTTCTTCATGAGCCCGATTTAATAGTCTTGATTTTAATCTTTTAAACTCTCATCTCGAATGATTTGACTTGAATGCTTAACTTTTACTTTGCTATTTATTTTGAATCCGATTTATGATGTGTTGATTTTGACATTACTCAATAGATTTTAATATTGAATTATCATCACTCAAAATCAATTGTTAGAAACAATATTAATCTTGTTTGTTATAATTAAAACATTAAAGATGAAATCAATCATAGGTCAACAAGGGGTAATGGCTGCAACAAATCAAAGGTTTAAGAAAAGTCTGCTAATGTTTCAAAGGTTTGAGACTTTTGCTACAATCATCCGTCTAAAATATGATAAGCTTACTAAGATAGATTGAGCATGATTGAAAAAGAGATATAAATGAGAAGTTTGTTATTGTCTTATTCAATCCAGCGTCAGGCTTGTAATAAAGATAAAGATTACTACTAAAATTATAATTATTATTTTTTCCCCTTTAATAATGATGCTAAGTCAAGAATATTACCAAAAGTATGCCGTTGGAGCACAACCAGGGACAGACCTAGTATTGAAATTCAGCCCGAGTAGACGTTGACCGTCAACGTCGACGATTAGCGATCGTAAGGACGATGTCGTTTATTAATATTAAAACTTAATATATATTATTATGTTAACAAAAATATCAAACTCATCAAGTGCCCTAATGTTAAGGATTCCAATAATATTTAAGGATAGTCACGAGTTTGATTTCAACCTCCATATTGCCATTAATTTTGGTAAAAACTGTAAAAGGATAAAAATTGGAGGACTAAAAATATATGAATTGCAAGTTAGGGAATTGAACCAAAGACATCTAATAAAAATTGTTAACTCTAACCAACTCAACTGAAAGAGACATTTAAAAATGAAATGACAGTTATATAAGTTAAAAAATTTATCTATTGTAAAAAAAAAAAAAAGTTCCCGATGAATTCAGCACGGGCGACCAAAGAGGCTCGCTTGGTGCTGGGTTCGTCCCTGAGCACATAGCCTCTTTGCATAGGAAAACGAGGATCATTATAGAATTTATAGTAATAATTATATATGTTATCTACTAGGGACCAAATTACTAAATATTTGAATTGTAGAGGTCCCAATGCTACAATATCTCTAGGGGACCTCCACTAACAATTTTCCCAATACACTCAATAATTGGTCCATAGTATTATGGCAACTCCTAAAAAGGAAAATGATATTTGTAGTGGAAACTATCGATAGTCGTTCTACGGGACATATATATAATAATTTGTTACATTAATATGGTAATTTCTTATTTCCTCATACATCAAATAAAAAAAATATCATGCTTATGTCACATAGGACGATCATCAGCAGTCTTCATTATGAATAACACTATTTTCTAAAAATTGAGAATGTCAAACATAACAAGTTTATGAATTATTTCAAATAAACGTCTGCAATTGGTTACATGGTTTGACAACATTTCTTTCACAGCATTTGTAACAATTTATTAAATAGTTTGAAAAAATGTAATTTGTCCTTTCGTATCTCTTGAAAATTAAACGCAGAAAATTTACCTTATCATCAACATAAATTAAGTTCTAAATAAATTTATTTAAATATATTCATAGAGGTGGCCCCACCAAACAATTAATTTTATTCTAAATTAAAGTTAACAATTAATTTTAACCACACATTTTATTGACTTTTATTAAAATTTACTAAAAATCTTATTTTAGTCCCTACCAAACAAAGATTAAGGCGATAGCCTAGGACATCCAAAGTTTGGGGGCCTCAAACAAAAATATTTTCGGGCCCCATAATAAGTAGCTACCCGTGGCTTCAAAATTAGGTATAAGGGCCTCATAAAAAATTCTTCGTCTAAATATAAGTATGCTATTTATTTAAGTATTAAATGTTGTCACGCTTGTTAAAAATTATGTATAAGAGTCTCATGATAAATAATCACTTAGGGCATGAAAATACTCGGGACCGGCCTGTATATTCATGTATTATATCCGCTCTCACGTGTTCAAGTCAAATCTTATACTATTAAATCCAAATAATAACCCAAAATACTTCAAAACCCCAAATGAATCCCAAAAGCACTGCACATCAAACTTTCCATTTTGTATATGTAATTGAAATTTTCCAACGACAAAGAAAACGTGTGGCATTAAATTCAAAAGCAAAACATAAGAAATTCAACTTCAAAATTAATTTACTCGCTACGATAATATTGAAAGAGGACTTGAGAATATCCATCAACGGCGATCATGTCAGATTGTTTACATTGAGGTAATCCTGGCGTTTGACATCCGATGACAGTTCGTGACTTAGATTTTGTTTTATTTTATTTCAATTTTTTTGGCAAAATGACTACAGGTAGTATGTTCATATGAAAATTTCTAACCGATATTATCGTAACTTTGGATATTCCATATTGATGCTACCAAAAACCGTACATGGGCAAACCCGACCCGAAGTTGAGAGCTCTGCGTGATCCGATCTTCAATACCTGAGATAAAGGCGTTGATGTGTATTCTCTTCGTCCCTCCGATGCTTAAGTCAGACAAGTGTTCAAGAACAACTTATATTGATGCTTATGATAAAACATACCTGAATAATGAAGTAGGGTAGCATACTTATATGGGCCGATGGTGGAGTCCTAGTGGGGCTGTACTTACCATATACGAGGTGTTTGTGTTGGGTTCGGGTTGCTAAATTTGCAATGAGGCAAAGTTTGTTTGAACTAGGTGTTTGTGACAATTATATCCGTCGCAAGCATTGGGCTCGAGCTGGCAGTAAGGCCCGACCTAATATGGATCGACCTTGTAATGGGCCTGTTTGGGCTGGCCCAAGCTCAGACCCACAAGATCAGGGATTTGTACCATCATAGGCTCCCGTGCATCTAGGCCGCGACTAAGAACCCACGTTCTCAAGTTGTGAGCTGAGATGCATCGAGGTGTACATAGCTATCATTTTATTTATATTATATCGACGTGACATGTAGGATCCCTCGAGGCGCAGATCCCCCAACCTTATTGGGATGTGCTGTGTGACAGTTGTGCTGCCACGTGTAGGTTTCATGGACCGACCTTAGATGCATGACACGTGGCATAGCCAAAGGCCAAGATTGGGAGACCTTTGGCCTTCCTTTGTTCCCTATAAATACTTATTTTCACCCCTCATTTTTCACCTTTTTACTCTCAAATCTCAATAAAAGGAGATTGAGGTCGGGGTTCATAGTGGGTGGTGCGCCATCACATATAAGAGGTAAGCGCTTGAGCTATTGAGTTATTTATTTCGAGTAAAGTTATGTCTAGTAGTAGCAGTAGCGACGGTTCGAGCAGTAATAGTCAGCCCTTTACGAGTTCGACCAGTAGGATCCCCGAGGATCCGGGTGTGGTAATTATGCCTGTAGCGATCCCCCTTAGTTCGCACCCAGAGGTCGAGATTAGCCTAACATACCCCAGGGAACCGACCAAGTATAAGGAGCACGTTATAGTAAAAGTGGCCAGAGAGTTTGGGCTCATGCTTACATGTGATGTTCGTACTCATGACCCTTGCGACTTCGTAGTTGATGCTCGAAAGGGGGAGATAACCATTTTTAGGGACGCCCTTAAGGCCGGGCTAAAGTGGCCCCTTCATCATTTCTTTGTTCATTTCCTAAACGTTTGCTTGATGTTTCCGGGCCAGTTAGTTCCGAATAGCTGGAGGTTGTTGGTGTATTTCTTTATTTTGTGTAGGTGTCTCGAGATCGAGCCTAGACTCGATCTGTTGAGAGGATTTTTGACCTTAAGTATGCCCCTGGGTACAACTGCTTTACTTATTGACCAGGGAGGGTTCCGAACCCCTGAAACCCCGAGCTCTCTTCGTGGGTGGAAGGGTCGATTTTTCTTTATGAAACCTCAAAACCTCGACCCTTCATTTAGCTCGACGTGGATGGTTCCAAATAAGGACAGATTTAATGAAAGTCAGGGGTACGCCAAGTTATTAGAGAGGGATAGGTTGAGGCTAGTGAATCATGATCCTCTTGCAGAGAAAATCGATTTCCTACTCGTGGATGACACCCTCGACCTTGCCAATGTGAGAGGGCTCGAGGTTATGATCCTTCCACACTTTGCCTTTATCTACCTCGATATTAGGCTCAGGCTAATACGTTGTTCTTTTCTTTGCAGATTTAAAGATGTCTTCCAACCTTTCTGGTCTTCTTGGTAACATTCACAAGAAACCCAAAGGCCCGAAGCCCAAGGTACCAACCCTATTGAAAGGGAAAAAGAGGGCTCGTGATGTAGAATCGAGCAAGGTGCCAAGTGAAGCCGGGAAATCATTGAAGAGTCCTGGTCCTAACCCTTAGCCTTCTCCATGTCCTTCAGTTTTTCAAGGCACTCCAGAGGTTGTTGATTTGGAGGAGGACGCGCTTCTACCACAAAGTTTGCTTGAGGATCAAGCTTGATGCCCCCTTATCCTGAACCTTGTTACCAAATATCAGGACGAGATTGATCCTGGGGAGGAGGTGCGGGCACTGGAGCTCATAACTTTGAAGGTTTGTGCTTTTTCCCTCAGGCCAATGACTTGCATCTTTTTATGTTTACTTTTGATTGGCTCGTTATTTTTGCAGACCCTGAGTATGGCGCGGGGTTTATCTTTGAGGAGTCTGAGCTCCTTGAATGAGGTGGACAAGCTTGCTGCCCAGATCGAGTAGAAAGAGAACCCCATCAGGGACTTGAGGTCGAGCGTGACTTTGTTCGTATTGAAATGAGAAAAATGCATGACCAGATGGGAGCCATTAAGGATGAGGCCGAAGAGGCCAAGCCCAAGCTCATGCATGCAAAAAAAGGGTTCGAAGACCAACTGGTGAAGGCTTGAGCCCAAGCAGTGGAAGAATTCGAAAGTTCAGATAAACAAAAGACACTGCTCGGGGAATACGGAGTAGGGTCTTACCATTATGGCTTGCGATTGGCTCGGGAACTCCTAAGGACCAGACTCCCCGACTACCTAAAGCCACTGTCGAGGAGCTAAAAACAGTGAACGTGCTTATGGACGAGCTCGAGCTTTCGGCATCTGAGGCTGAGAGGGAGGATGATGGTGAGGATGGGGAAGAAGCTGATACTCTTGACCCTAAGAATGCCACGGACGTGATTGATCTAGATTAGGCTCGTGTGGCTCGATCTGTAATCTTAAAAGATTATATGTAGTTGGCCCGATATGGGGTCTTGTTATTTCGTTCTTAATGGAAGCTTGACTTTTGTGTCTTGTCATTACTATTGATTTTGTAAATTCATATAAACAAACTCGATTCTTTGATGACAACAATTTTGAACATCTCGACCAATTATATTTTAGGCTAGTGCGACTCGTGTCATTGACCAAGTAGCTCGAGCTATGTTGCTGTAATGGGTTCGAGCATGGTACAAGTAACTCGAGCCATGATGATGTAGTGAGCTCGAGGTGGGCTGCTTGGCCTATTTTTGGCTGAGTAGCTCGAGCCATGATGTTGTAATGAGCTCGAGTCATGTTACTTGGCTGATTTTTGGACAAGTAGCTCGATCCATGTAGTTGTAATGAGCTCGAGCCTGTTACTTGGTTGATTTTTGGCTAAGTAGCTCGATCCATGTTGATGTAATGAGCTCGAGCGTGTTACCTGACTTATTTTTGGCCAAGTAGATTGATCCATGTAGTTGTAATGAGCTCAAGCGTGGTGCTGGCTGATTTTTTGCCAAGTAGCTCGACCCATGTTGATGTAATGAGCTCGAGCGTGTTTCCTAGCTTTTTTTTTGGCCAAGTGGCTCGATCCATGTAGTTGCAATGAGCTCGAGCGTGTTACTTGGATGATTTTTGGCCAAGTAGCTCGATCCATGTTGATATAATAAGCTCGATGATGTAATGAGCAAGCGTGTTACACGGTATATAAACTATATCTAGAAATTAAAAGCACTTGGGTTCGCAGGCCCTAAAACAAAAAGAACTAACTGTAAAAATAAAAACTCGAAGCAACTTAGGCTCCCCAGGCTAACTACTTGTAGTAAATCTTTAAGTTGTTAGCATTCTAAGGCCTTGGGAGTGGCTTACCCGATGTGTCCCTTAAATTATATGCTCCTTCTCTCATTTTTCGTATGACTTCGTAAGGTCCTTCCCATGCGGGTCCTAACTTACCAGGTGGGTGACGAGCGACATCAGCATTCCTGAGTACTAGATCTCCGACTCTGAATCTCCTTGTTTTGACCCTGGTGTTGAAGTGCTTGGCTGTTTTGTTCTGATAACTTGCGGCCCTTATAGACGTTTGCTCCCTTACTTTCTCAAGCAGGTCGAGATGTTCGGTTGTTTGCCCTGCGATGTATGACTCGATCATCCTTTGCGTCCAAAGGCTAGCATAAAAGGGGTTTCACCGGTCGCGGTCTTGTGAGAAGTTCTATATGTCCACGGGATGGCAGGTAGTTCCTCTGGCCAACTACCCTTGGCGTCCTCGATCCTTGTCCGGAGATCCTGCGGTATGATCTGATTGGTTACCTCAGCGAGGCCATTGCTCTGAGGATGTAAGATTGATGTTAGGCGGTGGTTGATCCAGAGGTTGTTGCAAAAGCTTTTGAACTGTGCATTGTCAAATCGTCTTCCATTATCTATTATCAATACATCTTGTATCCCAAACCTGCAAATAATAGACTTCCATACGAATGACCTGATTTTTGGCTCGAAGATGATTGCCAACGGCTCGGCTTCTACCCACTTGGTAAAGTATTCCACTGCTACAACGACGAATTTCAGCTGTCTCCTGGCCAATAGGAAGCCCGAGGATGTCGACTTCCTATTACTCGAAAGGCACAGTACATGGTATGGATGTTAACTTCTTGGCGTGAGTATGTATGATATTGCCAAACCTCTGACACTTGTTACACCTCCTGACATAGTCCGATGCGTCTTTCTTCATGTTAGGCCAATAGTACCTGTACCTTATGAGTTTGTGGGCAAGTGCACTAGACTTGAAGGGCTTGAGATAGTGATGCTACCAAAAATCGTACCTGGGCAAACCCGACATGAAGTTGAGAGCTCCGCGTGATCCGATCTTCAATACATAAGACAAAGGCATCAATGTGTGTCCTCATCGCCCATCTGATATTTAAGTCAGACAAGTACTCAAGAAAAACTTATATGGATGCTTATGATAAAACGTACCTGAATGGTGAAGTAGGGTAGCATACTTATAGGGGCTGATGGTGGAGTCATAGTGGGGTTGTACTTACCATATACGAGGTGTTTGTGTTAGGTTGGGGTTGCTCAATTTGTGATGAGGTAAAGTTCGTCTGAACTAGGAGTTTTTGTTTAAGTTGATCTAGTTGTTTGTGACAATTATATCCATCGCAAGCATTGGGCTCGAGCGGCAGTAAGGCCCGACCTTGTAATGGGCTTGTTTGGGCTGGCCCAAGGTCGGGCCCACAAGATCGGGGATTTGTACCTTTTCATATTATTTATGTTTTTGAATTCCATTTCTTTGTGCCATTTTTTGAAATGGATGTGATTCTTGACCAGTAGCAATTGAATGATCATAAACGGTAGACTACGTTGCTATATGTTAAGATTTGAGATTCCATCTTAGAATGTCAACCTTATTAAGAGAAGTAGCTCAAATTCTTATTAATTGGTCTATGTTTTCATCTTTATTCGATGTGTGATTCTATCCCCTAACATGCCCCCTCAAGATGGTGGCTCATTTGATCAGAATAGTCTTGAAATCCCTTTGCTCAATTTTTTTGAATCTTAATCGGATCGAATTACTCGTTGGAGCTTAACGGGCTCTGATACGATATTAAGATTTGCGGTTTCATCTTAAAAGGTCAACCTTATTAAGAGGAATAGTACAAACTCTTATTAATTGGTCTATGTTTTCATCTTTATTCGATGTGAAATTCTATCCCTTAACACTATAGTTTAACATAGAATTATTGAACAAAATAATTTTAATCCCATCCACAGAACTTCATTTTGCTAGAACTCGAATTCTTGCGGTCCATTGGCCTTCCTAGCGATATCTTGCCCAAAATTATTGTTCTCCTCTGGTTATGAAGAAGACGATTTGGAAAGTATCGAAGATGTGGATGATGAAAAACCTTCATTTGCGACATTTGAAGGGGGGCTCATAATCCTAAAAAAAATTTTTAGCAAGTTTTTTGACTATCAGAAAGTTGGTGTACAGTGGCTATGAGAACTTCAATGTCAAATAGAAGGTGAAATAATTGGAGATGAGATGGGTCTTGGTAAAAAACCATCCATATTTTAGCTTTACTTGGATCATTGCATTTCGGTAGTATGTACAAACCAAGCATTGTTATTTCTCCTATTATCCTCTTGCAGTAGTGGAGGAGAGAAGCTATGAAATGGTATGCAAGATTTCATGTGGAGATATTACCTGACTCTGCTCAGGAAATGAATAGTAGGAAAAAGCTATCGAAGTCAAATGAAAGCGACGATGAAAGTGATGAATTGCTTGACAGTGAAGGAAATTACCTTCTAAAAGTACCCTTGGTTATTGCAAAGAAGCCTAGAGAAACAGCTAATTTATTTTTAAAATTTACACAAAAATCTACTCATTTCCAATAAATACATTGTTCGGCTAACTCAATTGCATAATTATTCGTACTAATGTGGAAAATTTTGTGACCAATGTAGATGAATTATGATTGTTGGGAGGAAGTTCACTTAGTTAGCTCAAAAAACGAACAACAAAAGTACAAAAAAACGAACAAGAAATAACAGTAAAGTAAAGTGAATTTTATTAATCGAAGCCTTCAAGCCATAATCCAAGTTCAGTGCCTTAGTCACTAAAAGAACTACCACCGAATGAACTAAAATCGTAACCAAAGTGAAAGATTACAAAGGATTGAAACATTTAGACAGAACCCTTATATCACAAAGATCTCCCTTCACTCAAACAACAGTTCACACAAGAACAAGATGCTCAAACTCAAATATAATCGCACAAGATTACACAGTTTCGAGAGAGAACGAAATCGAAAGAGAGTTTTGATTTTAACAAAGAGAAAGGAGAAGAAGTCTTTCGAACGGCGTAGCAAACGAAAGAGAGAAAAATATCAAAGCCAAGTACACTGTACAAACCCTAGAAGCCCTTTATAGGAGGTGACACGTGGCAACATCCTGAGCGTCCATTTAAAAGATAAGTGAAACACGACTTTAAGCTTTTCTTCAAACACGCTTTTTGCACGAAAGTAATGAGACACAAAACAATTAGCTGGGCCATAAAAAATCAATCCAGCATTGGGCTTTCTAACATCATTATGCAAAATTCCTTTCAACGATAAATGGGAGTAACTCAATCATCAATCAATCATGTTTTTTGGCGGTTGATCAACCTTCATCGTTTCTGCTTATTTGCGAGATGTTAGAACCTTGCTTATGTAAGACAATTAGAATCCATCTTAACCCTTGGATTAAGATGTTCGACTTTTCAATAAATGTGATGTTAATCTTCATCACAGCAACGCAATAACGATACCCTTCAGCTTTCTCTACCTCTTGACACTTTGTGGTATGAGATCGAAGTCAGTCTCATAACATTTGATAACCTTTTCTCGCAAACGTGCTTGTATAGTTGAGCTGCTGGGTGCGATCTTGCAATTTTTGAATCGAACATCTTTGCCATTTGGTTGATCTTCTGGTTGATGCAAACTTAATCGCATATAAATTGCGATTGTGCCTGGAAAATGAAGGTGCAAAAAAACTAAACCAACTTGACAGTTTGTGATAAACTAGAATTTGAAATTGTAATTGTGACATGTGTATACTAGTAATACATCCAATTCTAATGAACTCGCCCGTAACCATCTAGTGGTATACCATCCAATTCATAATACAAAAGGAAAATGGTTTGATCTCTATGATTTTCATGACGACCTATAAATTTTTTTTCTTAACCAGGAATGTTGAGACAGATGACAAAAAATCTATTTCTTAACCAGGAATGTTGAGACATGTTTGGAAGAGTAATTAAAGCAATGGAATCATTTAATAGATGATAGAACCAATTTTGTGTTTTTCATTTTTACTACATAAAATGTAGTAATTTTGGTTTAAAACATATTTAGTAGTACTAGTTCAAGTTGAACGTGCATTGTATGTTAGTCTGAAATACTTTATAAGTGCTGTAAAAATAATATTTGATACCAATTTGTTGACATGAATTGATGAGTCTCAAATGAACTAAATAGAATTAAATTTAGGATATGAATTTAAGGTAAAAAAATTATACTCTCAAAACTCAA
>CAIGRE010242890.1:0-18397 GCA_903798275.1 Fraxinus angustifolia subsp. syriaca | reverse complement strand
TTTTTAACTGTGATGTGTTTAGTTTTAATTGAGTTCATTAAAATTCAAATTAATTTATTTTCAAATTTCTTTTGTAAACAATTTGATGGTTTGAAACGATTTGCAAAATTGAAACTTAAACCAAATCCTTTCGAAACAGTTTGGTTCAATTTAAAATCAAAACGTTGATGGATCCACGTGGACCCAAATCAATGATTTCAAAAAACCAGTTTCGATCCGATTTTATAGTTTGACGATTTCATTGTTTGGTCCTAGAATGTATATATAAAAATTGTACTTGACCTATTTGAATTATAATTTGAACATTACCAAGCATGCCTTGTTACACTCTCTTTGCCACTGAACTTACAATTGAGAACAAAAATACCAAGATTTGACAAGTCAACATACTGAATTCGGCCAAGGCACTTATACCACGCTCTCAATTCCACTCACACCCACTACAAGAGGAGGACCTATGGATTAAGAATTTGGGCTATAACTCACCTTGAAGTCACTGTGTTTAAAATTCTCAATCATGGGTGCAAACATTGGAATGGGAAAATGGAATTGAGGAAGTCATAAAAATCAATGGTTAAACAAACTTCGACACTAGAAAAAGTTTAGTTACCGAACTAACGAATCTAAAACTCATTGATTCTATAGATACCTCATAAATATTTCTAGAGTAAAATGTGACAAACTTGTGTGTGTTGGGTTTAATCCAAATTTGGTAAATAAAATAGTCATATTGTGAAAAGGAAAAAAGAATTCTAATTTGGTAATAAAAAGGAAATATTGCAGTAAGGTAATAAATTCTTTTTCAATAAGGAAAAGAACCAAGACGATAATTCCTAGAAGTATTGTATTATGATAATTTTTAGAAGTATTGTATTGAAAAATGAGAATCTTTTTGCAAATAGGTAAATGACTCCTACAATAAGTAAAATAAAATTACAATGAGATATCAAGGTGTTTCCTGTAGATGCATGGCATCGCATTAAGAATAATTGTGTTTGACACCAAGGTGACATGAATTTAGACGGAGAATTACATGCATCGAAAATTATGATAGTTTAGAGAAAGAAAATTGTTGGAGAAAAAAATAGGAAAAGTAACCGTACCAACTTGTGAGTTATAGTTTTGCGCCAGAAGTTGTGTCAAGTGAGGAAAACATTGTATCGCGATGCCTTCTTAGCTACTAAAGTATTTTTCTCGTGATTGTTGATAGTTTTCGAACCATGTTTAATTATGCTTTTTTCTTTTGACTCGATTTCTTGTTTATGCTATGGATTGGTGGGATTTTATCTCAACAATGTGGATGGTGCTGGAATTCTAGTGTCAAATTCATTTAATTAATGTGGTAGTTGATTCACTAGCATCTTATGGTTGGGACCATCGTCATTATCAAGAGTATAGACCTCTTGATCTATCACGAACACTTCGTGTCATTACACAGCAGATTCATCATTATGGACTTCCTAGTATTAGGAGGAATTAATTTTCTTTCCACTTGCTTTCACTATATAAGAATTAGTGCTACTTCATTTATTTAATTATTTTATATGTTTCATTGTTCTCGTTAAGTCTATATCCCCCTTCCTATTGTTCTCGCGAGATTGATTCGATAAAATGTTGGGACACCCTAACCACCATCAATCGTTCTTTGTGGAGACTGAAAATTCACTATGGATGTGCTGATGTCTTCCCAAAAAAAAAATCATGTTTGCCTTTGAAAAATAAATAAATAAAGATTGACCAACACCAATAAAAGTCATTTTATTAATACAAGATGCCTGCTAAAATGGAACATTGAGGCAGTTGGCTATGAAATGTTAGCATATGACACAATTTTTTATTTGTTTTCTTTACCATGCTGCTGCATTCGGTGCATCTTACCTAACACTTAAAAGTGGTATTTACAATTTTACGAGTGGATTATACATTTTTCATATTTCTAATGCTTTTCCAAGAGAATTAGCGTTCCCGATGTACTGAAATTGTTAGTAAGAAAAACTTGCCAGGTAAGAACAAATGGACTGAAAGCAACGGCCTGGGAAATTGTTATTTGGCCAACTGGTTGATTATTTTACAAGTAATAGTTGTCATTCTCCTCCCTCCATTTGCACTTATATTTCTTGATTCCTTCGCACACGGCATTAACCATTCGCCAGTCAATCAAAGTGATCTCATCGCTGGAAAACCCGGAGGTCTACTAATCAAGTGCCCTCAGAATCCATATCAGATCACTCTCATTCAGTGTATATCCCCTTGTTTTTTTCCCATCAAAAATCTCAACAACACCCGTCTGAGAAATCACATCGAAATTCATCAGCCTTTGCAAAGATATATAAATTTATTGGAAATTCAAGGTACTTGTTTCCGATTTTCCACAAACAGTTAAAAATGTCTGAGAAAAAAGCTGACAGTGTCACTATTAACATTGATAAAATGTTTAATAGCTTGTCTTCTACACCTTCAAAGCCTTCAGTGTTTAGAGTCGGTGATCATTTACGCAGCATAAATCCAGAGGCTTATGATCCAGAAATAATAGCCATTGGCCCATTTCACCGCAGTAAACCTAACTTGCAGAACATGGAGCAACACAAACTCAGGTATCTAAAGTTGTTTCTTCAAAGAAGAAAAGGGTCTAGGGTAGAAAGATATGTTACGACAATAAGACACTTAGAAGATAGGGCGCGGAAATGTTATGCAGAAGATATCAAACTTGAAGAAGATGAGTTCGTGGAAATGTTGATTCTTGATGGTTGTTTTATCATCGAATTTCTCTATATGTTTCAACAAATAGAACGTAGGGATGAAGATGACCCCATTTTCCAGTATGGACATATACAAAGTCATTTGCTCCATGATCTAATGCTATTTGAGAATCAGATTCCATTTTTCATCATTGATCATTTGTTCAAAACGATCAAGATCAATGAAGAAGACAACATCAATTCTCTCATATGGCCTTTACTGGAAAATGGCATTTTCCCAGTGCAAGATCTTCCTAAAGTTCTCATTAATGATCACCATCTTCTTAGTATTGTACATGGCATCCAGTGTTCATCTTTTGCAAAGATATTATCTGATTCTGGAAATTCATATGACATGGTGAATATAAATTCAGCTGTAGAACTCAATGAGGCAGGGATTTCCTTCAAAAAGTCGGAAGGTAATAGTTTTTTTCATATTGAATTCAAAAATAAAGCAATGATCATTCCAAAATGGGAAATTTCTGATTTAACGGAATCATCGTTCAGAAATTTGATTGCATATGAGTACTACCTCACAGGCAGTCCCCAAAAATATGTGACAGACTATGTATTCTTCATGCATTGTCTCGTCCATTCCCCTGAAGATGCAAAATTGTTGCGTCGTTCTGGAATCATTAGCAACTATTTGGGGAGCGATAAAATGGTTTATCATGTAATCAACCAGTTAGGCAAGAATATCATGATTTCTGATACGTTTTCGTATTCTAATACTTTCTACTTTGTGAACCATCATTGTCTCCACATATGGAACATATGGATGGCAACATTAAGGCGAGAATATTTCAACACTCCATGGACACTCATTTCAGTCTTTGTTGCCATCTTCTTGCTTGGGCTTACCATCATACAGACCGTGTTTGCTGTTCTCTCGTATAGTAAGTTACTCCCCAAGTCTTGTATGTTTTAATTAAGTATTTGCATATTTTAGCCTCCGTTTGGAAAATAATAGTAGAGGACCCACGAAATATGTGAATAATAATGAGTAGTAGTTATGAATGTGTGGTTGAAATTAATTTTGATTTTGACTGAATTTATAAATCAGGCTTAGTGTAGAAAGACTCGTTAAGTAAGCTATTAGCATTGACCATGGACTGTTTCGTTGAAAAGGAAGCTTTTACCTTTCTTTGAAACGCACTACTGATACATCTGTGTGTGACAATCACTTCAACTACCAATGGAAGCCAGTCGTTTAATTGGTACATGTTATTGCAGGCAATGTTTGAAGAAGGGGAACTGATTCTATACATTTGAAGCTGGCAACAATGTATGCAATACAAATTACTATTAACTTCAAGGACGATATAGAGACTAAAATCCTGAATTATTAGAGTGTGCGACTTTATATGATGGCCTCCACAATGAATGAATGTTACAAAATCAAGATTCAGCCACCTCCTATTGAGTTTATCTTAGGGTAAGTAGCAATTGAGAATTGAGAATGTTGGCGAACAGAGGTAACCTTGACTTATTGTTCCAATCTAGGAGATCATGTTAGAGAGGAAGAGTAGTTCAAAATAGGGGGTCTTGAATCTATTCAGAAATCAGATAAGACAAAGAAGATGGGAGGGTTTTGTTATCTTTCAATGTCATTTTTCTTGGCTTAGATATTAGGCTATGACGAGTTTATCTTGTGAAACCTAACACACGACAGCATTGCATTCTTAGTAGATTTGTAAGTTCGGAGGTACTTTGATTTTCTGCATTTGTTTCCTATTATGAAATTCCTTAATCTTTATTCCATGTGCAAGTTAAATTAGTTCAACACTCCCAGTAAAACATCAATTCGTAATTGTTGCAGAAATCGGGTTGCTTTGTGTAATTGGATAACCAGAACTCAAAACCGTCTCTGATGTTGTTTATGCATTGGTAAGTTAGCATATTAGATAAGCAATTGTTGACCTTCGGATTCGTGAAATCCAGCTGTCAACAGATTTTTTGGAGAATAATGAGATAATATGGCAATATGAAATCAAAACAACCAAGAACATAAAATTTTACGTGGAAAGTCAAGATTGGAAAAAAATCACGGATAGAGAAAGATAATTCACTAATTCAATATGGATGATTACAATATTGTTTCTCAATCAATATTTAATACAATGAAGAGCCAATATTTCATGGAGTTCTAGCAAAACCCTAATAATAGTGTTTTAGGTGGAATGGGCATTTTAAAGTTGACAAAATCGCGAAATAGGCCTAGGACTGAAGACAGTGTTGCTCGAGCGGCATTCCTCATGCGCAGCGTTCGGCAACACTATCGCTCAAGTGCTAGATTCGAGGGCAGTGAGACGCTCCTATTCTGAGTGCTAGAGAGTAAGTTTAGAGCGCTCAAGCTACTCTCGAGCGTGTAGCGAGCAAAAATGCACTTACTTTTTCTTTTTGGTTCATCTTTTGACTTCTTCAAAGCCTCTTCAACCAAACCACCAATACTCAACGAAATTCGGGTCACACTTCAACAAATCTCCACCTTGACACGAATTCTAATGCAAGAAATTACAATCTACTCTTCATCAAACAACTCTCCACCTCTTCCACAACAACCCCTAAGGGAAAACTTAGCAACAAACACCAACCAAGTCCAAGTAAAGCTCAAACTTGGCTACATAGAGTGTCTTTGTCATCATATCAGCATGATTCTCCTTGGTATCAACATTTCTCACTACAATATCACCATGAGCAATCACATCACGAACAAAATGATACTTCACATCAATGTGCTTTGTTTTTTTGTGAAACATCTTATCATTTGTGTAAAAACAACACTAACTATCACAACACAATGTAGATATTTGCAAGTTTTCACTGATTTTACCAAACAATCCCCTCAAACCACATAGCTTCCTTACCGAACTCTGTAATAGTATGTACTCCACCTTTGTAGTGGACAACACTACTAAATTTTGTGAAGTAGCGTTCCAACTAATAGTACAACCACCAATGATAAACCCGTACCTTGTAAGAGATCTCCTTTTATCAAGACCTCTTGCAAAATTTGAATCAACATATCCAGTGACTCCATCTTTATTTCTCTAAAAAATGTAAACAAGTATTAGTAGAACCATGTAAGTATATGAATATCCACTGCACTCATTTTTAGGATTTGATATGTATCTGCTAATTGCACTGTCTGCATATGCTAAATTTGGACGTATACAAACAATAACATACGTAAGCAATCCAACTGCACTCGAATAAGGACTTCGTGGTATGTAATCAATCACTCCATCTAACTGTACACACAAAACATATGACAATTTAAAGTGGGCGACCAAAGGAATACTGACAGCCTTGACATTCATCATATTGAACCTGTGAAGTGCTTTTTCAATGTACCATTTCTAACTCAAATACAATCTACCACCCTACTTACCTATCAAGATCTCCATTCAAAAAATCTTCTTTCATGCTCCCAAATATTTCATGTCAAACTCTTCATTAAATTGAGCTTTCATCTTTCTTATCACTACTTTATCCTTGGCTGCTACATATCATCAATATACAAAAGTAGGTATGTAAACGACCCATCATTAAATTTCTTAACTTACACACAACTATTATAACTACTTCTTTTGAAATCATGGGTAGTCATGACTAAGTCAAACCTTTTATACCATTGTTTGGACAACTGCTTCAGGCCATAAAGAGACTCGTTCAACAAAGTACACATAGTCTTCCTCAAGTCATTTATGCAAGAATGTTGTCTTCACATCCAATTGTTCAAGCTCGAAATCATACTTAGCCACATTACCAAGCAAAGCTCAAATTGAGCTATGTTTTACAGCTGGAGAAAATACGTCTTTGAAGTCTACATCTGAAACCTAAATGTAACTCTTAACTACTAATCTTGCCTTATACCGGACCTTTTAAACACCTGATGTACTTTCATTTCTTTTGAACACCTACTTGCCTTGAACAACCTTCTTCTCCTTGGTTAATTTCACTAAGTCCCATGTGCCATTTTATGATGTGATTCCATCACATCTTTCATCCATCTGTCGGAATTATTGCAACTCATTGCCTTGTATATGTAGTATGCTCATTACTAGAATCAATATTTTCAACCACATTCAATCTATATACTACTAAGCCAGTTTCTATATACCTCTATATAGGTCTAGTCTCTCTTCTAGGTGTGTCTTTCGCAATCAAATACTGTGGTACCACTGGTGGCGACGACGGCAAAACGGTACTTTCCTTCACTTCTAAACTAAATTGAGATGAAGACTATGGTTTAGATCTAGAACTAATCTCAAACTCCACCTAAGTATTTTATTTCTGTTCATTTGTATTACCAGAATCTCTAAGAGGTAAATTGTGAACCACTGTGTGTTCATCAAGCAAAATATCTCTATTAATCACCACCTTACTCTTTTCTGGACACCAAAGTTTATATCCTTTAACACCAGACTTATAACCAAGAAAGACACTTTCTAAACATTGGCTCTAATTTCTCAGTATTCACATGATCATTAGGAGAATGACCAAATATTTTCAAATATAAGTAACTAGGAAGACTACCAGACCATACCTCTTCTGGTGTCCTTTAACCCAAAATGTATAAGACAACCCAATATTTGAAAGCATACAATGAACTTTCTCCATCAAAGTTCTATTCATATATTCTTTTACACCATTTTGCTACAGAGTACCACGAACTATCAGGTGCATCGAAATCCTTTATGACTTGCAGAAACTATTAAATTCATCTAAACATAACTCCAATCCATTATCAGCGCGGGGATATTTTACCTACTTTCCAGTCTGCTTTTCAATCATTGTCTTCCTCTCATTGAAGGTAGCAAACACATCACTCTTCTATTTCAAGAAGAATATCTAAACTTTTCTGAAAAAGTCATCAATTATTGTTAACAAATAATAAGTTTGTCTTTTAGAAAGCACCCTCATCGGTCCCTAAAAATCAGAATGAATATGATCAAGTGTTCCCTTCGTGTTGTGTCTCTATTTGGTAAATTCGACCCTCTTCTAATTCTCAAAGACACAATACTCGCAGAACTTCAATTTAGTGGTACTGTGTCCATCAAGAAGTCTTCTCCTTCTCAATTCAACCATCTCATTCTCGCTCATATGGCCAAGTCGTATATGCCAATGATAGATGCATCCCCTATTACTGTAGAGCCCTACAAAATATATAACCTTGGGGAGCTTCATCAAAACATAAGCGCCTTTGCTAACCTTTAAACTCGACATTCATTGGTATACTTATACCCTTTTGAATCAAGGGTACTCAAGGATATGAAATTCCTCTTTTGGTCTTAAACATGTCTGATAGGTGCATTTTATATGCTTATTTGGACTTCTATTCTAATTGATTTATCATTATATCGAGTGAATATCTACATAATTTAGGTTATTTTATGATTGATTTAGGTAAAAGTCGGGATTGGATAAGATTGGATGAAATTGGATTAAAGGCATACAAATTGACGAATTGGGGACCAAAATAATCAAGTCTTGAAAATGATAACATGCCATGCAAATAAAGAGGATATGAGATGTACAAGAACTTAATGTGGAGGACCAAGTGC
Source organism: Fraxinus angustifolia subsp. syriaca (assembly GCA_903798275.1). Classification (NCBI taxonomy): domain Eukaryota; kingdom Viridiplantae; phylum Streptophyta; class Magnoliopsida; order Lamiales; family Oleaceae; genus Fraxinus; species Fraxinus angustifolia. Next base: position 10,092 of record CAIGRE010242890.1, on the reverse strand, counting down.
ACTTAACTATAAAAAATCTGTCTTTTAGTAGTTTCCTATTTAGACTCAAATTCCACATGGTGAATGATTTAGGAATACCATTTAGAGTTATTATAGACTTCTATACATATGATTATTCATTCTTTTCATGGGACACCATTTTAGAGTGAGAGAAACATATAATCATTAAGATTTCAAAATCCGATTATGAACTCTATATTCTTTTATTATTATTTTTTATTAACATGACTACTAGATCATTAGTTAGGATAAACAATGTAATATATGTGTGACTCTTTAATTTAATTTTCAATATTCTAGTTTTTTAATTTTTATGTGTTGATTTTATAGTATATCAAGTTAGCTCAAATAAAGTAAATATTCATATATATAAAAATATAATAAGAAATAAATTATATTTATAAGATTTAACTAACTTTGATGAAAATTGTATACATGATTCCACAAAGACTAAAGTTTAATCCTATTTTATTTATAAAATATGAAAGTGTGAAATTAATTATAAGATATCTTGTGTGAATATTTATAAACTTTATAAAAATAAATATAAAATGTTGTGACTAGGGATATAATTTCAACACAGTGTAATATAGTAACTGTCATAGATATCAGAAAGGTTTAATGATATGATCCGGGACAAACAATCACTTGATTGGGTCACATGAGTCAAGTGTTCAAGTAATGGAGTTCAGATGTGTGAAGTTGACAAGACAAGGTTTCAGTTTCATGAAGTGCTCGTGAGTCGAAACGAGTTGGATTTGGAAGATTTGGAAAGGAAACGAGTAGAGTAGATTAAAATAGGTATAACTTTCAGCCGGGTGTCAAATTTTCACCCATGAATATATTCCGGAATAGTCACAAAATTCTACACAACGCTCTATAGGTGCATGGTACTTTGGGCTTGCGATCGTACAAAAACATGCCGAGAACAAGTGGCGGGATTTTCCTATTTTCGCGATATTTCCTTATTAATCTAGGATTCTATTTTATTTCTAGTTTTGACAATTTTCTATGACCTAATTATGTTTTATTTTAGGGTTTCTAGCATTAGTATAGATAACAGATTTATTTCATTGTAAAATCAAGATGTTTACTATTTTGAGAGATTAAATATAATTTGTGAGTTTTTTCTTCAATATTTTTGGTGGCTTAGACTTATAATCTTGAATTTATCAAAAGGTCTCGCAGTCCTTTTGTGGCGTTCCCACTTCACGATTCTTATTCCGGGTAATCAATGGGTTGAATTTCTTACGTATAATCTCGGTTCTTGATATGGGTCGAACAACGGGTCGAGTTGATCTTTACACGGCGTGATTTCTAGCTTTTTGGGTTGGTTCCATTTTGTTCATAGGTTCTCAAGATTGATTTTTTGTTGGGTTCACATCAATTGGTTTCAGAGTTTGGCTTTAAATTTCAGGTCATCTATCTTTTACTTTCTGTCAATTATTCTTATTGTTTGAATAAAAAAAATTAATGTTCATGTTACTGTTCACGCGATAAAAAAAAATTCCAACTTTTATTACTCTTGTTTAAGTCATTCTTTCTCGTGTAATTTTATTGTTTGTTTTGCCTTTAGATTATATTTAGTTGTTTATTGAGAAAAAAAAATGTTATTGTTCACGTCTACTATTCACGTGAAAAAAAAACTCTACGCTTCGTAAACGTCTAGAGGCAATGCAAAAAAAAACAATATAAATTCGAGTCATTTTGTTTTATTTTCTTGCATTGAGTCCATTATCTCAGTCCGTGCTAAAAATTCTGTTGATTATTCGAGACTTGTACTTATGGTAGTGATCGTTGCGAGATTGAGTCATATTTGATTGAAATCGATTATTTTTCGAGTCATTGAGAAAGGAGGATGAGCGGTAAAAGACAGAGTTGTGAGCACATTATCGGGTAAACATCAATCTTGAGTGATACACAAGTGCAAACACATGAGGTAAATTGTTTTGTTCTTTTTATTATTTCTTTTCATTTAAATTCTTGTTGTTTACTCAATTAAAAACGGGAAATATGAGTAAAGCCGAGGAGGAAGAGGTACCTAAGAGATTTTATAAGGAGTGTATGGATATTATGCATGCTATACATAGTAGGTTTGATCAATTGGGTTTGGTGGTTGAACGTATTAGTGGTGATGTAGCTAGGCATGAAACTTTGATTGAGAGTCAACGGTGAGGGAAGTCCCAAAGGGTTCCTCGTGGGGATAGAGAAGATAGACGATGACGTAATCTAATGGCTGAATTTGATGGGAAAGATTAGGCGATGAGTGTGGAAAGTGATGATTATTATTTGGAATCTGATATGGGACGAATGAAGACTAGAGGAGATAGGTTTGATCGAGGGGTTAATGGAAATTTGGGGAGCATCAAACTGAACATTCCAGCTTTTCAAGGTTAGAGTGACCCTAAAGCTTACTTTGAATGGGAAAAGAAGGTGGAATTGGTGTTTGATTGCCATAATTACTCAAAGGAGAAGAAATTGAAGTTAGCGTTAGTGGAATTTACTGATTATGCTATAAATTGGTGGGATCAGTTGGTGACTAATCGTATGAGAAATTTGGGTAGGCCAATTAAGACGTTGGGAGAGCTGAAGGCTTGCATGAGAAACGGTTTGTACGTAGACATTATTATATGAATCTTCATCATAAATTACAAACACTTTTTCAAGGGTTTAGGAGTGTGGAGGATTACTGTAATGAGATAGATGTGACGATGATTAGAGTGAACGTAGAGGAGGATTGGGAAGCCACCATGGCTAGGTTCCTGAATGGGTTGAATAATGATATTGCTAACATAATAGAGTTACATCACTGTGTGGAGTTGGAGGACTTGGCGCATGTGGCTATGAAAGTTGAGAGACAACTCAGATGAAAGGGAGTAGCTAGGTTTACTACGGAACCCAAATGGAGTGGTGGTGATAGAAATGATCGGGTGGAGACCAGAGGAAAGGTTGAAATACCTAAGGTTAAGGAAGAGGTAAATAAGAGTAAACCAAGCATCGAAAATCAAGCTGGTAGGTTGAGGGATATTAAATGCTTCAAGTGTCTGGGTTCCGGACATATCGCTTCACAGTGTCCAAACCGACGGGTGATAATTCTTCTGGAAAATGGAGAGATTGAGTCGGATGATGGAAATAGGAGTGACGGTATGCCTGAGTTGGGAACGTTAAGGGTGAAACTTGTATGGAGTATCCAGTTGTAGAGTCCTTAGTAGTGATGTGTGCTCTTACTACATAAATGAAGGTGGATGATGAGGAGCAGCAACATGAGAATTTATTTCATACCACGTGTTACATTAACAATAAGGTTTGCAGTTTGATTATAGACGGAGGGAGTTGTACGAATGTGGCTAGCGCAACCTTTGTAGAAGAGTTGTGGTTACCTATTATAAGGCATCCACAACCATACAAATTGGAATGGTTGAATAATTGTGGAGAGATACGGGTTACCAAAAGGGCCTTGGTGAATTTCGGCATTAGGCGATATAGTGATGAGGTGTTGTGTGATGTGGTTCCAATGTACGCATGACATCTCTTATTGGGTAGGCCATGACAGCATGATAGGAGAGTGAAATATGAAGGGTTCACAAATCGGTACAGCCTTGTAATGGGTGGAAAAACAATACTTTGTGCCATTGACACTACAACATGTCCAAGAGGACCAACTGAAATTGAAGAGTGAGCGAGAGAATAAAATAAGGAGCGAAAAAAGAGAGTAAGAGAGAAGGATGTAAGGTGGCTGAGAGTGAGAAAAAAAAAGTAGAGCCACATGAGAGAAAATAGAGGGAAAATTGGAGTGGAGAGAAAATTCCAAAGTGAGCCTCTATGCGAGAAAAGTCGAGTGTGATAGAGCTTTGGTGAAAGCTAACAGCCCCCTCCCCAATTTCGAAATTCTCTTTTGCAGGAACTCAAGGAAAATGAATGGGTAAGTGACAAGGAAGATAAATGCAATCACCCCATGGTAATTATCAAATCCCTACACCTAAGACGGGTTATGATCTTACATGTATGGAAAAATTCTCACTTGTTTATGAAATGCATTTATTACGCCATGAAATTCTAACATGTCACGCGGAGTTCATTGCATATGATAGGCAATTGGGGTGCATTATGGGTGATTAGGTGAATGTCTGTCTTTATTTTAATCATGTTGTCCTTACATATATTAGGTTGGATTTATGGCATGTGTTAGGAGTAGGTCTAGTGTCTACTATATCCATCATATACACTAACTTCACAAGTGATTTTCATCTACTAACCTCGTTCAATTCAATGACCTAATGTATTGGTGTTAGTAGTAGTTTTGGTGAAAGGTATGTGGTTACTATGCTATGGAATCGAGTCTTGTATGACCCAGGTGACAGTAGTTGGGTGCTCATGTGTACGAGGCGGAAACGAGTTCAAAGGAGGTCCATGCTACATCCTAGAAGAGATGGGCGTTCCCATATTATTGTTATTAGCGAGATCGATGGACACATCTTGGTTCATTGGGGTAAGTTGGTAATTATCGACATTTTTGAGGTTGCTAATGTTGCTTCGTTTGATGTAGGTTCAGATTCCAGGTCGAATCCTTTTGAAGAGAGAGAGGATGATGTGATCCAGAGAAGGCTTCAAATGAGCAAAAAATCGAAGTGCATTGAGGAAGAGTCAAGGTCGAGCTCGGGAAGGAGTCGAGGTTCGAATCAAGCCAAAGAAGCCACACAATCAAGTGATCGAGCCACAATGTTCACCGGACGAAGTTGAGGAGCCAATGGACAAGTTTTATGTTGGGGTTGAGGGCCGGAACGAGCTCGAAGGTGTCAGAATCGAAGGTAGAAGCAAGGGAGCAAAATGGAGAACCATGCGGCCGCATGGTTTCGCAAGCCATGCGCAAGCATGGCTAGCACCTGAGAGTTTCATGGGCAAATTGGTTTTGTCTATGCAGCCGCATGGGCCAATTTTCTAGCGAGAATTGTCAATTTTTATTTAGTTTTCTAGTTTGATTCAATTACTTTCTTTTAGTATCTTTTAACATATTTTGGGCCCAATTTCATGGCAAATATGGTTTCCTTAGTTTTCATATAAATACTTTGCATTATTTCATTGTAAAAAAAACTTTGGACATTATTATGATATTAAACAACTTTGGTGAGATTTACTCCTCCAATTTTCTTAGTGGTTTAAAGATCTAATTAAACTTATCAAAAAGAGATCACAATCCTTTGTAGCGTTTCCCCTTCACGGTTCTTGTTTCGGGTAATCAACGGGTCGGATTTCTTACGCCTAACCTCGGTTCTTGATACGGGTCGGGTTGATCTTTGCGCGACGTGATTTCTAGTTTTCTTAGGTTGGTTCCATCTTATTCGTGGATTTCCAAAATCAATTATTGACTAGGTTCACATCACTTTCATAAGTAGATGAATATACTTATTAACAATGATGTTTATCATGTCATTTCACACAAAATTAAGGTTTAGAGTCCATCTTACAAATGATTAGTGACATTTTACACATATGGATCATTTATACAATTTACTCCATGATAACTTGGATTGAGTATGAGGGAAGGTTTACTGTATATTGATTATACTCATGTATGCTAACAACTTCATTTTTGAGTAATTATATTTTAATGTTAAAATATTTTTCCCTTCGTCATTTATGACAAAAAGGGAAAGAGTATTTACATCTACATTTGCATTTTATGTCTGAGGGGTCGTTGGGGAGAGACATAGATACATTTGCATATTGTATAAAAATATTGAGAGTGTGTAGTGAGGTCATGTGCATTGTATCTACATTGCATATTTTATGCATAGCTATTTGAGTTTTGATATTTTGTAATGTTAATGTTTTGATTGGTGTTTTGATTGACATTAATGCCACAACTCAAACTAGCATGCTTATTTGTGTTAATGTTTTTGATCTTCTATATCACGTGCTTTTACACTAGGTATTGAGATGTGGATTTCAGGAAACAAGTTTAACAAAAAATGAAAAAGACATCAGTTTGATGAAACTTGGGTAGTTTAGATTTGTTTTTTAGTTTTTCCTTGATTTATTGTATAGTTTTGTCACAAAATGTCAAAGGAGGAGTTTGTTGGGTTTTTAGTGTTGGCGATTCTGTGGATAAAATGATTGATTTGTAACATGTTGAAAAGTCAAGGGCCTAGGGTGCAATTTGTATAAGTTGGAATCCCCATCGCTCGCATGTTGCCCGACTCTCGCTCGAGCAACATATCAATCCAAAAAACTCTAATTTGCATTTTTAAACCAATTTTTCGGCTCATTCAACTAAATTATCGTCTCATATAAATATTCAAGCCAATGGACAAAAATTGGTGGTTGTCTTATTTGTGCCTCATATTCATATCAACTTTTGAGAGATTCAAGAACACAATTGATTAGTGAAATTATTAATTCTTGAGATCCGGCAACCAAGTTTTGGGAAAACATAAAATTGAAGAATCCAAAACACCTACTTCCTAAACATTATTAAGAATGTACTTTTTCAGTTGGACTTCAGAAGTTTCTAGAGATTGAGAGATGATAATTAAACATCCTTAGAAATGTACTTTCTCAGTTGGACTTGACAAGCTTTCGGAGGTTAAGAGATGTTGGACTACAAGCGGAGGAAAAAAAACATGACTAGGTAACACTTGGGCATCCACTTGGAAGAGATTCGTGCAAAAGATTGTGAGTCTGAGACAGCAGATCTTGAAAGCTACATGATGTAGATTAGGAGATCTAGCAGGTTGGTTAGATAGTGTCTAAGGTAGAAGGTCGTGAGTCTGGAAGAAACAGAAGATCTTGGAGATTATTATAGAAATTACAACAGTGAGAACTAGTGAAATTTGTTAGGCTGTAAATGGACTGTAATCTACATTGTCCATAGTGGAGGTAACTAGCTTGGTACCGGAGTTTTTACCTCGTTGGGTTTTTTCGTCATCAAACTTTGTGTTATTTATTGTTTTCAAATATTGCAAGCACGATAATTGAACTTAGGGAATTGGATTGTGTGCTTAATTATCTAGAAACTAATTAAAAGTGACTTGTTGCTTTAAATAGTGTAATTTCGCACGTAATCTCAAACTTATTTAGTAAACTACATATTTTCATAAAGGTAAGTACGATTTTCCACAATAATAGTGAAAGTTAATGACGTTATGTGTTAATCCCTGACAAAAATGTCAATGATTAGATAAAATTTTCAGCTGAATAAGTTTTTAGAGTCGATTATTTATTATATATCGATGAAGTTCTTTCTTCACTTAAGTTAAAGTTAGATAATTTTCAAAAATCTGATAATACTTTTGGGTTTCTATTTGATTTGAGAAAATTGTAGATTATAGATGATACTTATTTGCAGTGTTGGTGTGATAAACTAAAAGAAATATTGAAGCATGATAAGAATTCTTTATTTACATCCGGGATTTATTTATTTTTAGCTGCAAATATTTAGAAACTATTTGTTAGAAGTGACCAAAAAGGTGATTGAAATATTAGACTATATAAAAATGATGGACTATTGTCTTTTCAAATGTTCAAGTTGCTTATAAATATTATTGACTCTATCAATTACGGTTGCATCTGTTGAGAGGAGATTATCAAAGTTAAAATCGATAAAATTCTACCTTCAGTCATAATGTTACAAGAAAGGTTGAAAGGCTACACCAAGGTATTTATTGAAAAAGTTATAAAATAGATTGATTGTAATTGTATAATTGTTGATTTTCTATCAAAAAAACTCTAGAAGATAATTTTTTTAACATATTTAAAAGTTTAAATTAATAATTTTTTAACCTTTAAAATTTTTGTTCAATAAAAATCATTTTATTATTATATAGTTCTCAAATATTCATAGAAGCCCGATATTTAAAAGTGGTCTAAGGCCTCCAAAAGTATCATGGCCAACCCTATTCAATTGACATCTAAAATAGAGATCGATTAAATTAAGCTCTCATGCTCCCGAGCCTCAAATCAAACCAATAAACCCAATAGTTTGATATTCTTTTCTAGGCAAGGTCAATGATCCATAAAAGAGATTGATTAGCATTATCGACCATAGACTAGTAGGGATGAAGCCAAGTCTATTTGTAGAATAGCACAAATAGCAATCCTATGTGTTGAACAACAGAGCTCCTCCACACCAAGAATGCAGGATGTTATATTGGCAATACAATACGCAATCAAGATTGAGAAAGGAACGGATAAATTAAGTCAATCGGGGAATTCAAAAGCACAATCTTCGAGCAAAACAATTTAAACGAGCTTCCTTGACATTGAAAGCCCAACCTTTCTAATGGATCCTTACTACCATCTGCTAGGTGAAAAAATTTAACTTTTTATGATTTATTTGATATTCCCAACAAATGCGCATAAGCCATAGATGTAGACTCCTTATTTTTTGAGAGAGAATGAAATTATTGTGGTGAAATTATGCACATATAATGTGCGCGCGTTTGTGTACGCCTATTATGCACAAACACTTCATTATTATTCAGGCACCCCAACGCCACGTAGCTGAGTGTTCTGTCTAGAATTTTTTTTTTTCAAATTGTTTTCTCCATCCCGAAGTCTTCTTTAAGTCTAATACTAATTTACAACTCTTAATGAACTTTCAAAATAGAACTTCAACTTGACATATGACTCCAATAGTATTCTAAACTTGAATTTTCCTTGATGTGCACTTCAATTAGAGTTTTTCAATACTTTAAATAAGGAATTTGGGTCACTCCCAAATTCTAATAATATCCATATTGACATGAATTCCACTAAGGAATGAACTGACTTCTTTCACAATAACCAAAAAAATTAATTTCTCCAACAAAACATAATATTCCACATCTTCCAATAAATCCAAGCACTACTCTTGTAGATTTATCTCAGATTCTAAAAAAAAATATAATGATTTTATAATTTACCAAAATGATCTACAACACACCTAAGGTAGAATCAATACCAAATGCTTTTACTGAAAGCCCTTTACTATTTTGTATACCTTTTACTTCACTTAAAGCATGCTTAACAAAATTAGTATCCACATACCTTTTACCACTGGGTCCTTCCCTAACAATTGAATACAATGTCACCGCAAGTGATGGTGGCAAAGTGACATTATCCATATCTCCTGAACTCCAATGAATTGTATTCTTCAAATCCAACTATTTATAAGCTCATAAAGGTATTGTACCAAACTGAATGTCCACCACGGTACTGAACTTGTACTGATTGAGTCTTCTAGATTCTGCACAACCCTTCAAGATGTATAACTGAAACTTTTTATGTCCCTCCAATACAACCTGAGTACCCTTCTAAACCTTCAAAATTTCAATTCCACCAAAGAACTCATAACCCTTTGAATCAATGATAGACAACAAGATAAGATTCTTCTTCAAATTAGGAACATGTCAAACCTGGCCAAATGTTCTAATTGTCATATCCAATAGTTTCAATCTGACCGTACCAATTCCGATAACCCGACAAAGTATGTTGTTTTCCATAATCACGACACATTTGGAAACAGTTTCATATGTGATAAACAAGTCCTTATTGGGACACATATGAAACACACATGCCGAATCTAAAATCCATTCCTCCCTTGATTAAGACTCGATGTCAGAAATAGCTAAGAGATCTTCCTCACTTACAATGTTCTCTACGAGGTTTGTTTCACCTGAAGTCTCTGATTGCTTCCTATATTGACTTGCAGCCAATCTTTCTTCATTCTGCTATTTGTAACAATCATTTTTCATGTGCCCATTTTCTTGCAATAGTTACAAATCTGATTATTGAGCTTTAACTTCGATCTGCTCATTCCAGAACCACCATAACCAACCAAGCCTTTTCCATCTCCGGCCTCAGAAACCAAATGCTTTATCTTCTTTTTTGAATATAAAGCATCATACACCTCATCTATGGTGAGAGTATCACGACTATACAAGTTCATGTCTCTAAATGAAAAAAAAAACGAAATAGGCAACGAACACAATAGGATCAATGTCAAATCTTTTTCATCATACTCTACTTCCAAAGTTTCCAAATAAGCGACGATCTCTTTAAATACAACTAGGTGATCCTCCAATGATCCTCCTTCCGCCATTCGATGAGAGTATA